>CAUYPK010053157.1:0-39020 GCA_963574355.1 Loris lydekkerianus | reverse complement strand
TTCATTTATCTTTATGTCTTCAGTGCCCAGCACTGGATCATCTTATTTACTCAATGAATACAGAAAGAAGGAAGGAAGAGAGGGAGGGAGGGAAGGTACATCCTCCTGAAACTACAAAGCAGTGCAGACATACAAGGTATTACTGACAAGAGAAGGATGCCCACTGTCTGGGGCTCACCTGCTGTGTGGGAATCGAGCTCACTGTTTCTGCAGGCACAATGCTCATGCACAAAATGGGGCCGGTGACGGCTTCTTATTCCTCATTTACCCGTCTCATTTTTCTTGGGGAAACTGTGTACCTCTCCGCCAATGCCATTCACTAGCACTAATTTGGTTAGCTGAGTTATCACAAAATCTAGACAGCACAGAGACTAAGGGAAGTCTGTTTAATTCAGTACTAAGATACTTTATCAGGTGGGATGCAGTTAAGTGAGCTTAAATGCAATCACACCGCATTTTGTTAGGTCATCCTCATCTGAGGGTTTTAGAAAAAATAGGAGAAAAAAGCAGCCTCCTCAGGGATTTTTTCCTTACAGTACAATTTTTACAAAAAGCTGAGTGTACAACTTGCAAAATAATAAACTTCAGTGATAACACAAGCTTCAGCTACAATTACCACAAAGAGCAAGTCTGCTGCTCAAGCTTCCAACTTACCCTTCTGACTTCAGAACAGCCCAGAATGTCACATTCAACTTGAAGTGACTGCAGCCAATTAGGTAATTTCCACCAAATTGGGTCCATTAATACTTGGACATTATCTCAAGGGAGAAATAGGACTCCATGACAAGGGGCAATGTGGCTTGTGAAATATTAGTTTTGGAATCTCACAAATCAAGATCCAAGGGTATGTTAAATCATTCAGCATTCTTGACCTCATTATTAAGTGACTTCATATGGGTTTATGCTCAGATTCATATAATCTCAGATCCAAAGAGCTTGATTTTTATTTCATTTTTTCAGCCATTTCCTTACATATCAGGGGTTTTATGTATACCTCTTTATTTTTTGTCCTGTTTAATTTTACTTATTTTAAAAAAATTTTTAGAATTTCAGAATATTGGGGGGGTGCACATATTTTGTTTCCATACTTTGTTTTTGTACAAATTAAAGTTACACACATAAATGTGCCCTTCACTGAGATGGTGTGTGCCATACCCAACAGCTGTGAATATACCCAGACTCTCTTTTCCCCTTCCCCCAGCTTGAATTTCATTAAAATTTACTTTCACATGTGCACTTACGTGGTGATTGATTAGTTCCAATTCGGTATTGAGCACATGTGTTTGCTTCTTCATTCTTGTGATATTTCTTAGAAGATTGATTTCCAGTTTCCCCCTAGTTGTCCAAAAAGGGACTAGAATGCCATTTTTTATGGCTGAGTAGTACTCCATAGTATGCATATACCACTTTTTATTAATCCATTCATTAATGTATAATTTTATAATTTAAAGGGTAATGGCTGTGTGTTTGAAGAACACACAACGAGGACACTTACTCATATGACACAAGAAATATGAACATTCTCTAGAAATTCGGTCCCTATGTCTTTTCTTTTTCTTTGCTAGCATACAACCTCAGGTAATACAACAACCTCCCATCCAAACATCTGCCTTGGTCCTCCAAGTACCAAACAGAAAACTATGATTTGTAACATATGGCTTCATAAATGATTCAGAACTTCAAGGCTAAGGCTACTTCTGAAAGTATTCTATAATGATAGTGATAATATTATTTTCCAAAATAATGGGGGGAAAGCCATAAACACACTCCATGAAGATCATATACCAAAGATGTTTGCCTGATTTCACTTTGTTCCAAAGATGTTTGAAACAATGGTTAGTTGATGCTGACAGAATTTCAACATCAGTAACAACCACGATATGTGTCAGATATTAAAAATGGTACATCAGTGTTCCTGTAAGTTCTAAAGAACTTCAACCAACTGCATGATTATCCTAAGAATATTGCTAGCAGATATCCTTTATATTTATAAGTTAAAATACTTTATAACTTTGACACAAAGTAATGATATGGACCTGGCGTCTCACCATCCTCAGATAATGCAACTGGAATCAGTGAATACCTGCCAACCCTCCACATTCTTTTTGAGATTCACAAAAGAAATTATGAAGCATTAGGCTGCTCATGAGACACATCGTTAAAACAGCTTCGTCTTTCAGATACGTTTTTTGTAATTTTGGTCATAATTCAAACCAAAACAAATACTTATAAAGCAAGGACATGAAACTCCATTTCAGCATTTTCCAACCAGTTGGGACCAGAACAGGTGTGATCACTTTGAATTGTTTTTATAAGTCAACTCTGGTTCATTCCAGAGTGGAGCCGTCAGCCCTTTGGTGCCCAATGAAGCTGAGAATTTTTAGCAAACTAAACATAGGCATTAAAACAATGTGTGAATTAGTTTTAATCTGGTGGCCTAGATTCTCCTGCTGCACAGGACCTTACTGTACCTCCTCCCTGTGTGAGAGCCATGGGAGGGCTGCACATGGTGGACCCACTGGAGTGCAGAGCAGGAGGGAGAATTTAGGTCAATTACCTTTTGAAGTGAGATTCCATTTAAACAGCTACTCAAGGTAGTATCTTGCCAACGGAGCTGTATATAATAAAAGTGACCTGTGCTGTTTCTTTAAATACTGCTTTTTGGTTATAAGCGATCAAAGTATTAAATTTGCGTAAGAAAAAAAATAAGACCAAGAGAAGTTTCATCCCTCTTCTTTCTGGAATCTATTAGGAAAGGTTAGGTATGTGGTTTACCTTTCAAAGTCTGGGCTTGAAAGTAGGTATGTGCCTCCATTTCAGACTTCTCCAGCTGGGTCTTTGTTTTCTCTGTCTGTAAGCTGAAGAGACAAGGAGTTTCGATCTCACCTCAGAACCTTTGATAATATATTAAAAAATAAAAAAGCCATGAAGTAAATGAATTTATAGGAAGGTGGAGGATGGAAACAAGGAACATTTGCTATGGATCCATTCCCAAAGTTAAAAAAAAAAAATGCATTATGTGTGCATTGGCTTACAAAAATGTATTAGCTCTCAAAAAAAAAGAAAAAAACCCCACTTTTTTTAGCCTTTAAAAAGTAGACATCATTTTCATATATTTATTCTTTCCTTCCATAATTATTTACTGGTATCTACTACATGTCAGGCATTTGTATCTTCTTGGGAAGACAATAGTGAGCTTAATTAATTCAATGGCTGAGTTCAGGGAAAAGAAATAATGTATCAATAGTTTTTGGAATCTTAGAATGGAATGCTTAGAATTATGGAGTAGATGGACATTTTAAAAATATGAATATCAGGCTAGGTGTGGTGGCTCATACCTGTAATCCCCGCACTTTGGGAGGCCACGGTGGGAAGACCGCTTTAGGTCAGAAGTTGGAGACCAGCCTGGGCAACATAAGGAGACCCTAGATCTACAAAAAACAAAAAAAATTAGCTGAGTGTGGTGTCACGAATCTGTAGAGGCTGAGGCAACAGGATCACTTGAGCCTAGGGCAACAGGGCTGGAGTCTGTCTCAAATAAAAGAAAATATGTAGGGATGCCATTTCATTTAATTTTTAACATTTCAAAAAGTGAAGAATAATTTTAAAAACTCACCCATTTGGCAATTCTACTCCTAAGCAGTAATCACAATGAATAATTTGCTATATGTCCTTTTGGGCTTTTTTCCATCTATATACAAACATACCTAAAAAACAATCTCTTAAAAAAAAACATGTGAGCAGACTTTATATACTAATTTGTAACTTTTCTTCTACTTAAAGGTATTCCATGAGCTTCTTTCCATGTCAGTGGAGCTACTTCATTCTTTCTAGAGGCTGCAGAATGTTCCATTTTATGGATGCCAAATATAAAGCATGGATGACAACATGGAATGGCATGAAGATACTAGCTAAATGCGGAATATATAAGCTCTTGGTTTATAAATACTGTCCTTCCTGTTATGGATAAGGTCACCAACCTTTCCTGAAAGGCCACTGAACAAATAGTTTTGTGATTTAAAAAATATATTTCTAACATGGGAATATCAAAAAGTGCCTTTTCATTAGTAAAACACATTGATAGCTTTTTCTTTTCTTTCTTTCTTTTTTTTTGCAGTTTTTGGCCAGGGCTGGGTTTGAACCCGCCACCTCCAACATATGGGGCTGGCACTCTCTCTACTCCTTTGAGCCACAGGCACCACCCATGTTTATAGCTTTTAATTTCATGGCGGGGCTTAAGGAAAAGCAAAAAGAGTCAAAGCAACGTAATTAATATAGATAAAATCTCTCATATATCTTCCAAGAAAGTTATGTAAAAATTTTAAACATTACTGACAATACACAATTGCTGCAGAAAATTTTTTAAAGTATGCAGACATATAAAGAAAATCAAAATAACTCTAAATCCTAAAATTCAGAAATAACAACTTACCGGACAACTTTCCTTCTAGTATACATGTATGCATGTACACACGTGCACACACACACACACTGAAAACAGCCTGGAAGGAGATCAATAGCTTGCACACTTATGTATGAATGTTATGTGTATACGTTTGTATGTATTTGACAGTTTACAGAATTTTGTGTCTAGCTATTATCCTTTGTTATATAATGAGTCCATCAAAAATATATGTCTTTTTAATAAGGGTTAAAAAAAAGTGGGTTCATTTCAGGCCTACAAAGAACTACACCAGTGAAATGATAAGAACCTTTTTTCTGTCATTGCCTTGGTGCCAACAGGCTTATGGGTTATTAGAAAGTTTAAGATGGCTTTCAAAGATGAATTAGTTCCACCTTGAATTTCAACAAATACCCAAGCAGTGAAAGCAAAGCACAAAATCCATTAAGCCTTGTGACTGTTTATTATGAAATTCTGAATTTTAACCATATAGAAATGTAATCCAAGCTCAGAGTTATTTTGCATCCCTCAAGCCTGCAAATGCCAAGTCGAGCATGGACCTTGTCTCCATGCCTAGGAGGCTGTAAGGGGGCAGAAGAGGACAGAGCCAGCCTTCCCCTGGGGCTCCAGTCGCCACACTTGCCAGCACCACTCCTCACTCACCCTGCGTGTGGAATGGCTAGCCGAGCGTTGTCACTCCCCTTCCCATGTAACCAGAGGATGGCAGATCTAGTCTCTTGTACACACACGAATCCAGGTCATCTTCCCATAGCCCCAAACACAACAGAGATGCCCGCAGGTGTGGAGCAGATCATGCCCTGCCCACTTTCTTGATCCTCAGTCACTGAACATCAGACAAGTCATTGAGGGGAGGGTTTTCTCCCCATTATTTGGTGAAAGGGTGAAGTCAGGGAGTAGGGCAGACTCAGGTTAATAACCTTTAGAAAGAGAATCTCTAGAAACTCTTTATTGGGGCCATTCAGGAGAGAGTACAATCTTTGGGGTCAGTTGGGTCTTTCATTCATTCAGTCAACAAACACTCAATGAGTCCATACTATGTGTGAGGCATAGTTCTAGTAATTGAGGAAGCATCAAGAACAAAAGACAGAAATGTATATCTTAGTGGAACGTACATTCCAGTGAGGGGAGCAGACAATAAAGACAGCAATAGAGGGTGATAAGTGCTATAGGAAAAGAAAACAGAACAAGGTAAGAATGGTTGGGAGTGGGGAGTGGCTTGTGGTTTTAAGTAGGATGTTCAGGAGAGGCCTCACTAAGAAGGCAAGATTGGAGTCAAGATGTGAGGAGGTGACAGAACAAGTCACTTAGATATGGAGGGGGAGAGGGTTCAGGCTCAAGGACCAGCCAGTGTCAAGGCCTGAGATGAAATCTGGCTTGCAGGTGTGGACGAGAGTGAAGGAGAAGAGAAAACAGAAAATGAGACCTGAGAGGCCAGGGGTGGGGAGAGGGTGTGCATGCAGGACCTTAAACATGTTAAGAGCTTCGGCTTCCCACTTGGGTTTGAATTCCTGTACCACCATTTGCCCAAAGGTCACAGGTTGAGTAACTCAGAACTCCTATTTTCTTTGTCTCTAAAATGGGAATCTCATTGACTGTACATCATTATTTTGAGGATTAAAATGAGATTATGTCTCTAAAATATATCAACTACAATGCCTGGCATGTGGTACGTTTGCAACAAAGGTTGATTCCCTTATTCTTCTGGGTATAGTTTTGCACGTTTTGTATCTATTTTATAAATGTACACATAAACACAGAAGGGTGATGTGATCGACCGATAGTTACTCAGAGGTAGGAATCCAAGTAGATTTTAACTTTATAAATGAATAATAGTTTTTTTCCCAAAACAACAGAAGTTGAACTATCACAAATACAAACTAATCGTTTGGGGAGGAGGATTGAGGATTCAAGTTGACCAAGGAACTAAATCTCGGGTATATCAGCCATTCGTGAGGACTGATAGATTAGTAGAAATGTACAGGCAAATCTCATTATTTGCCATTTCCATTGAGTGTCTATTTCAAGGTTAGGAAAAAAATGCTATCTGTCCTTCTGGGGGACATCTGAACATTCAAACAATACCGGATAAAATGGTCGGTTTGAAGACTTTTGAAAACACCACTGCCTGCAGGGTTGAAAGGGTCTCTGTTAGATATCAATCTGCTCTGTGTTAACTTTTTTATATGATAGTAGCAGTTTTATTCTTCTGTAGTGGTATCATTAGAGTTTCACTTGAGTTCACAAGAATCATTTTTTGTCTAAGTTTCCACTCAAACCCAGTTGCTATGGAAGTTGAACATCAGTGGGGGAGGCAATTAGTGAGCTAGTCATTATGAATTTTCTTATTTAGTACATTTTTAGTGAAAGAAAATGACAAAAATCTAAAATAATTCTATACAAATATACAAGTGACTCCTTTTACCTGCAGCTCATTAGTATAGTGGAACATGTTTCAAAGGAGCCACCAACATCTGCAATACCCTCTCCTGTCACATTATTATGCAGTTGTCATCTGTTGATAGAACCAACAGGAACCATTTGGATAAAAATTCTAGGGTAATTACTGTTGGAGGGACTGAAACTATGGGAAGAGCTGAAGATGAACTCCTCTGTATAGGTAGATAGCAACTGTACATAAATTATTGCCAAGATAGTTATACCACCTTCAGGTCTTCCACTACCCAAATGTCCTTTTATTTATTTTTTATTTTTTTGAGACAGAATCTTCCTTTGTCGGCCTCGGTAGAGTGCTGTGGCATCACAGCTCACAGCAACCCCCAACTCTTGGGCTTAAGTGATTCTCTTGCCTCAGCCTCCTGAGTAGCTGGGACTACAGGCGTCCACCACAACATCCAGCTATTTGTTGTTGTTGTTGTCATTGTTGTTTAGCAGGCCCAGGCTAGGTTTGAACCGGCCAGCCCTGGTGCATGTGGCCAGTGCCCTAACCACTGAGCTATGAGCACTGAGCCCCAAATGCCCTTTTAGAAGCTTTAAAAAAATATTTGCCAAAGAATTTCTCCAGGGGAACACTCTGTGAGATATCCTACAAAGTCTTCAATGTTCTTAAGGACTAATGTTATTATCTGGTCTCTACTGCTGGTTTAGATTCTAGAGATTATCAAAAATCTGCAGTATCTCTATTTAATCTGAAAAGGTGTTTTCTCGACAGTCTTATGGTTTTTGTACCCTGTATTAGATGCCAACTAAATTTTGTTCATGAGTAGAAAAAAAGCTTATTGTTATTTCTTTCTACTTTTCCTGTTACAAATCAAAGATTAAACACACGTACACATATAGATGGGATATTTATCTATTATATGTATATACCAAATTAGGTGTACATATGTATATATATTCATATACATGGATACATGAAGTATGACTATTTTTTAAAAAATATACACACCAGAATTTTAAGCTCCAAATGAGAGCTGCCCTTTCGGAAGTCATGTAAAGAGATAGTCCACTTATTTCACAGATGCAAGTACAAATTTGGGGAACTCTTCTCTGGGAAGTTCTCTTCTCGCCTCTGGCCTTTATTTTGTATATTATCATTGGTGGCAAAATTTTACCATTTCAGAGTAGATTAGATTTCTAAAAATAGCTAAAAGTCGTTTGAGACCAACATTCTGAAGTAATATTGGACAATAATGTTGGATAAGTCAACAAGCTGGAAACATTATTTGCTGCCTACAAATAATTGAGCAGGACCATAAAGTAATGGGTTAGTACTTTGCTGTAGTATGTCTTATAAATTGCTTAAAAAAAAAAAAAAGCTTTATTGAAAAATAATTCACATACTGTACTATTTAAAATATAAAATCCAATGATTTTTAGTATATCCACAGATCAGTATGTGCAATCATTATCACAGGTAATTTAAAAATATTTTCATCACTGCAAAGGTACAATGCTGTACCCTTTAACCATTATCTTTCCTCTTTTCACACCCTCCTCATTCTCCCAGCCCTAAGCAACTACTAATCTACTTTCTGTCTCTATAGATTTGCTTTTTCTAGATATTTCATATATGAACCCATATAATACTAGTTTTTTGTGACTGGCTTCTTAGCATAATGTTTTCAAGGTGTGTTAATTTTATAGCATATCTTGCTCCTGGTTGGAATGCAGTGTCATCATCACTCACTGCAACCTCAAACTCCTGGGCTCAAGTGATTCTTGTGCCTCAGCCTCCTGAGTAACTGGGACTACAGGTGCCTGTCACTATGCCCAGCTAATTTTTCTATTTTTTGTAGAAAGAGAGTCTCATTCTTGCTCAGGCTGATTTTGAACTCCTGGTCCTAAGCCCTCTCACATTGGCTTCCCTGAATGCTAGGGTTACAGGCATGAGTTACTGAGCCTGGTCTATTCCTTTTTAAAAGTCAATATTCCACTGTATGAATATACCACATTTTGCTTATCAATTTGTCTGTTGAAGGACATTTGGGTTGCTTCTACCTCTTGGCTATTGTAAATAGTGTTGACATGAACATTCATGTACCAGTTTTGTGTGAACATCTGTTTTCAATTCTATATATAGGTATCTATTCATATGCTTAAGAGTAGAATTGCTCTTACGAGTAGAATTGCTCTATGGGGCATGTGGTAATTTTATGTTTAACTTCTTGAGGAACAAAGAGTTTTTCGCAGTAGCTATACTATTTTAAATTCCACAAGCAACATACAAGGGTTCTAATTTCTCCAGATCCTTGCAAACACTTGTTATTTTCCATTAAAAAAAAATTATAGCCATCCTAGTGGATGTGGGGTGGTATTTCCTGGTATTGCATTTCCCTAATGACTAATGATATTAAGCATGTTTTCACATGCTTTTTGACCATTTGTATATCTTTTTTTGGAAAAAAATGTCTATTCAAGTCCTTTGCCTACTTTAAATTTTTTAATACATACTTCCAGAAGAGGAGACCCAAATATTTTGAGCAATAGTGGTACTGTTAGAACAAATGCATGGCTCCTTGGCAAGACTTAGCCAAAGTGTAACTACTTCTTTGACCATAAGAGTAAAGAACAAGCAATCACATTAGTTCAGGGTGATTCTTTGTCCTACATTTAGCAATACCCCATGCATGGGTTTTTACGACAAATATTTATACATGTACTGCACATTCATAGGCCATGTGCTGCCTTGTATACAGTGGGGACTTACTAAATAACCAGAGCAGCTACGGAATTTCTATAATGAAGGGATTTAAAGGCAACAATCTACTTACAAGAAGGAATGACTTAAAAAAATGTTGCACAGCTCTTGTGTACAAATGAGAAAATATGATTCTTCAGCAGCAAGGACTAGCATAAAGTAGATGGATATCCACTGGGACTTAAAGTTCCCCTCTCCCCAGCCCCTGGTTTGGCACTTCCAGTGTGTCCATAACCAGCTGAGCATCTGACATGATAAAGGCATAGTCTGAGCAGGAAGCATGCATTCCCGGATCTGCCAGTGGCCAAGCACACAGATCTGTGTACAGGTGCATGACTCCTACTTTCTCTGCTCCAAGCTTGGACATATACAGACAAGTTGATGTACACAAATGTGAAAAGATACGTGGGTTAGTGGGAGGAAAGGTCACCAGCAGGTGGGTGGATGGGAGACAGTGGCATCAAGTCGCCATCTTGTCAGAGAAAACAGACTATTAAACAAGTAAAAGTATGGACGGGTAGCAGACAGGGCTTCTGCTTAGTGCGACAACCCAGGCCACTAGCAAATAATAATCCAATATAAATCTTAATAGTCCAAGAGATTAGTCACCTGAGCCACAAAACCAGGTTCTGATGGAGTCCTATTTAAAACATTTAATTACATTCACTCTGGCACCTCTGGAAGTTAAAAATTGCCTCATTGGGTCTAAATGGCTCTGACTGATTTTTCCCATCCAGTTCTCTGCAGATCTTTGGTGTGGATCAACAGCTCATGAGGAAAAATGAGGAGGGGAGTGCATGCGTTGCTGGTAATCAATTACCCAAAGGCTCTAAAACTGGAGACAGAAGATGGTGGCAGCTTCTCCCAGGGCAACTGGGAGAAGAAATGACAATCTATGTGAACAGAATAAAAACACAGGCTAAAAGAAGAGAAAGTCTGTGAACCAGCTAACAGGTTTTCCCACCCTTCTCTAAGGTCTGCTGTTAGAAAACAAAATTAAAATTATGCAATACAATTCCTTCCATGCCTTTCTCTTGCTCGGAATTAAAATCCATCTACTAAAGACTTTCTCACTTCAAAACCCAGCCAGGTACTTGTTTTCTTTTGCTATCAAGGAAGGTGCCCGAAGAATATTGCTCCTATCAGAAATAAAGCATTTTAGTTCTGCCACAAGCAGTGAGATCCGTGTTTATAAGTCTCTCCAAAGGCAACTCCATTTTTGCTGCTCTCCTCTCATTTTCTTTTGATGCATAAAACCTGTAGACTGGAGCGCTGTGATTGCATTCTGCTCGGGAGCAGTGTAATTGTAAATATTCATTGGAAATCAAGCTAGTTTTCCCAGGTTTCTCCTAGGGCTGTGCAGCTATGCAAACAGCAGCGGTGTTGCGTTAGCTCACAGCCCGGAGGCCGCCTATTTCCCCACAGCCCCTAGGACCCTTTCTGTAGAGCAAGCACATGCAGAGAAACTGGCCCTTAAACACAATGTCAATCTACCATTTCACTTGTTTTTCCTTTTCTCCTCATGACTGCTGATCCTTAGTAATTCTGTCTGTCAGACCCAAATATACATTAAAAAGGGAAACTATGTCCTTGACTAAAAGACTATAGTCTGAATGCTTTTGTTACATATGTGAGTGCTTAGTCTATTTAGGCGATAAATCAGATTCCAGCCATTCCAGGAATACACACCCATATACACACACTCTCCCCCACTCAAATATATATATGTATGTGCAGCAAGTCTTGATGAAAAACTGGAATACCTACCAACTCTAATTAAGAGACAAAAGCATTTATGAATTATTATTATTATTTTAAATCATAGCTGTGTACATTAATGTGATCATGGGGCACGATACACTGGTTTTATAGACCGTTTGACACATTTTCATCACACTGGTTAACATAGCCTTCCTGGCATTTTCTTAGTTATTGTGTTAAGACCTTTACATTCTACATTTACTAAGTTTCACATATACCCTTGTAAGATGCACCATTTATGAGTTATTCTATCTTTTTCCAAGTTAAAACCCACAGGAATCAAAAATGAGTTAATGTGGGATTGGGAATACCACATTAGTTATAACAACCCTATGATAAATAATTATTTATATATTTCAAATAAAAAAAAAAATAGGCCTGAAAGAACCTGTGTTTGACTATGCTTAAAGATCCTGGCTGGGCTCCCTGGACCACTCCCTGCCATATCTTCTGAATACCAGATTATTAGATCCCAACAGTATCCAGGGCACCTGTGATATTAACTTCAACATAATCTGAGGAAGAAATTGATGCATAGAAAAATGACCTATAGAAACCAATTTATAGAGTTTTAAAAAAGAGAGAGAGACATTATTAATGTTGAAACATTTCAATAAAAAGTAAGTCTAGATTGAAATTCTTGTGGGCCTGAGCAATATTTAAGGGTAAAAGTAAAAAATTACTTTAAGCAACAGAAATATAAGAATGGCCAAAATTTCATATCTAAAAGTAAATTTAATTTGATCTAAGCAGATGAGTTCATGAATAAAAGGCATGGGAGGGATATAAAGATGAATGATAAATGTGACCAATGTCTTGAGGGGTTTAGAATATGGCAGTAGAAAGAAGATACATAGAAAAAGCTATGCTATAAAAGAAGCAAAATACTGTGTTACCTCAGGGGTTTGTGGGAGGATTACATGGGTCACTACAAAAGTTTTGAGACAGGCTATGTTATGGTCCATTACTTAACTTCTAAGAAACACAGTTGACAGAGTCCTTTCTGATTCACCTATGCAAGTTTCAACTTGCTCAGCTTATTCTTGTTGCTATGAGGGGCTTCATTTGTTTCTGTCAGTGTGGATTTTATGTTTCTTCGTTTTTGTGTATCTCAAAACTTTTGTAATGACCCATGTATAAATAACTTCATGACAGAAGTGAAAATCAATCAAACTCTGAAGCAGTAGAGGGATTTGGACTAAGTTGGCAGGAAGGAGAAGTCTATCTCTGTAGAGAAGTGTTAGGGGTTGGGTTGTGTTTCCTAGAAAGTGTGTTGAAGTTCCAACCCCTGGATATTGTTAGTGTGTCTAAGTCACACACTATAGACTTATTAGAGAATACTGTAGATGGGGTGGCTCACAAACAACAGAAATTTGTTTTTCATAGTTCTAGAGGGTGGAAGTTCAAGATCAGGATACCAGCATAGTTAGGTACTGGTGAGAGCTCTCTTTAAGTTGCTGACTATTGTCTTCTCCTTATATCCTGGATGGTAGATAGAGAGTGAGGGAGCTCTCTGGCGTTCTTTATCTTAAGGGCACTAATCCCATCATGAGGGTTTCACTATGGTGACCTGATTACCTCCCAAAGGTCTCACTTCCTAATACCCTCACATCAGGAGTTAGAATTTCAACATAAGAATTTGGGGGCAGGTGGGGGGAATACAAACAACCAGTCCATAATAGAATGTGACCTCTTTGGGAATAGGATTTGCAGATATAATCAAGCAAAAACAAGGTCATACTAGATTTAGGGCTGGCTCTGATCCAATGACTGATATCTTCATAAGAAATGGGAAGATTGGACATAGATGCACAGGAGAGAAAGCCATGTGAAGATGGAGGCAGAGGGATGTGTCTACAAGCCAAGAAACACCAAGGAACTCCAGCAACCACCAAAAGTTAGAAGAGGGAAGGAAGGATTCTCCCTTAGAGCCCTCAGAGAGACCATGTTCTTGCTGATACCCTGATTTTGAACTTCTAATTGAGAGAACTATGAAAGAGTACATTTCTGTTGTCTTAAACCACTCAATTTGTGGTGCTTTGTTATGGTAGCCCTAGGAAACTAATACCAGAAGGAAAAAGATGTGGTGTGCAGATGGGAATTGTGGGACTTGCTCTGAAAAGGTGACATTTGGATAGGCTGGAGAATAGTATATAAAAAGACCAAAAACAGAGATTATGTATATGGGAAAAAAGGGGCCCAGATTGTGGCATCTGGGGTCTTCTATGGCATATAAACCATTATTAGGAAAGGGGGTGATAAAAGTTTCAGAGTATGCTAGAAGAATAGGCTGGAAGAAATGGGAGCAATTAGCAGGCTGTTGTAATATTTGAGACAACAGGTGACATTCCAGACAGCAGTGTGCTCAGGGAAATAAAGTAGTAGATTGGAGAGAGGTAGAAGTAGATTTGATGGAACCTGGAGACTAATTAGTGAAGGAGACACAAAAATAACTTGTACCTTTTATTTGGAGGACAGGATGGGAGGTTGGAGATGACGTTAACAGACACAGGAAACCCAGAAAGTAGAGTGGTTTGAGAGAATGTGTTGAGGAGATAAGTGTAGCTTTTAGTAAATGTTGATGTCCACCAATATTTTGGAAATTTGAACCTACAGTATTTGTTGGGTGAGGAATATAGACTAGGAGTCACTGCACTGACGGGATAGTGAAGGGCTCAGAAAAGGTGGAGATTACCAAGGGAGCTGAGTGATCATAAACGTAAGAGTTGAACATTGGGACAGCACCTTTATTTAGGGGGTGAGAGATTGAAGAGGCAAAGGCAAATTAGAGATGTTAAGAGGGTAACCAGGATCAACCCAAGTCAGGGAAGACAATCACAATGTTTTTTGAAGGAGAGGGTGATCAATGACATAAAATGCTGCAGAGAGATGGAGGAGGACAAGGGCTCAGAAGATGTCATCAGATACAGGTATTAGAATGTCAATAGTAATTTATGAGAGGACAATGTCAAGGTAGTGATACATTGTATGTGTAGGATAGATCATTTAAAAAGGGTATAGGAATGATTAAGGGTGAGAGAGGCTAATATAGGTAGATGATTCTTTTGGCAGGTTTCGCTATAAATAGGAGAAAGATGAGAAGTTTTTGTTGTTCTTGTTGTTTTTGAGGTAGAAACCTACATGAGAATATTCACATGTAAAAGGGAAGGAATCAGGGATGTCAGAGACATGTGAAAAACAAAACAAAGTGGTAAAACAGAGGTAACAGAGTCCTACAAGGAAGAGAGATGGGGCACCTCCCCTCTAAGACAGATAAAGAGATAGTAGGAACTGTTATAAATCACTTGGATGCGGAAGGAGGAAGCTGAAGTTCATGTTCAAAAGTCTCTTTTCAGGGCTCAGTGCCTGTGGCTCAAGTGACTAGGCACCAGCCACATACACCTGAGCTGGTGGGTTTGAATCCAGCCTGGGCCTGCCAAACAATGATGGCTGCAACCAAAAAATAGCCTGGTGTTGTGGCAGGCACCTGTAGTCCCAGCTACTTGGAAGGCGGAGGCAGGAGAATCACTTGAGCCCAGGAGTTGGAGGTTGCTGTGAGCTGTGATGCCACAGCACTCTACCCAGGGCGACAGCTTGAGGCTCTGTCTCAATAAAAAAAAAAAAGTCTCTTTTCAATAAAGCAAAAAGCAGGTCAACTGCTGAAAGAGATGTGTGGATCAATGGATTGCAGACTTGAGAGATGGGAAAGATGACATCTTTGGGAATAAGACAGAGAGTGGATAAAAGGATTGTTAATAGGCCTAATTGAGGTGGAAGCAATGATGCTAATTGACATATTTTAATTGACCAGATACAGCTTTCTCCAGCAAGGTCTACCAGCTTGGGTGAAGTAGGCAGGTGGAAAAGCAAAAGATGATGGTTTTAGGTCAGGTAAGTACAGAAGAAGCTCACAAACATAGGACCCCAACCTATAGTAAAGACTAGGTTAGAACAGAAATTTGAAGGACTTTTTGAGTGGATATCCTTGTTCTGGCACTTCAAAGTAACCTAAAAATGGTCATAGAATAAAGAATTAGAAAAATTAAAGTATAAAAACCGAACTCCTTTCTTCCTTTCTTTGTTCCTGCTCTTTTTAAATTTATTCATTCAACAAGTTGATAACTTGCTGAATGCCCCTCCATGCCAGGGATGGGAAGAAAAGGTTTGGCAACAGGTCTGTAAGATTAGGTTGCTTACCCGTGCATGTCTGAAATAACAAGAACAATAAACCCTCACTCCACCTGCACTATCTAATAGGAACCACTGTGAGTAACTAACTCAGTACTGTAATCCCCAGAGGCAGGAACAACTGGTATGCTCCATTTTGCCCATCAGGATACCTAACTTACCTAACTCCAGAGAATTCAAGGTCACATAGCTAGGTGCCAAGGAGAGCTGAGATTTAATTAATAAGTCTGGCTCCATAGAATCTGTACTCTTACTATGTTACATGAACTAAAAAGGTTTTGAAATGAGCTGTTAAGTAGGAGGATTACATACTTCAATCATTCTGGGACAGTCTCAGTGTATGCCTGTTGTCCCAGCAAAAGTATTCACTGTACCCCCCTTTCAATTAAGCTTTGGAGGATAAATTATATAATCACACTAATTATAAGAGAAACTGAACAATGGCTGAGTTTTTCTTCAGACACTTCATTTGTGGCTCATGTGATGAACAGAGACTGAGTAATATAAGGCGTTTAAGAAGCATCAATCAATGGCTCCCCCTTTCATGATACACAGCTTCAAGACCCACAAGATCCATGCCCTTTAATCCCTTTGGTGAGATCACAGCCCCTGCCCCATCCCTAGTGGCCTCTGTAACCCTAAGCACTTTAACCCTACTGGTTTCAATTAAAGGAGAAACTCAGAAAGGCACATTCTGTAAGCTGCCACCACATGGTGTTCTGCACACCCGTTCTTTCAGCAGTGATAGGAACTGAACACACAAAACCCTACAGCAAATCTGTCCACCCATCTCTCTCCTCCTCATCTCCTTTCCTTATCTCTGCCCCCAGGCCAGCTCTCCACTGTTCACTCCAAACCTCAGGCATAATAACCCCATGTCATACAGATGTACAGCCTTGGCCAGAGCTGGTATCAGCCTGACACAGGGCCATTCATAGCAGTTTCGGCTGTTTTGTGGCTGTTTGGAATGTCTTCATTTCCTGAATTCCTCCTTTTGTCTCCATCTTCCAGTGGGAAACAAGGAAATTGGTACCAGTGATGTGGATCTGGTACCCTATGAGAAAATGGCGTGCTTTGTTGTTGCCAAATTAGCCCTTTGGAAGATTCAAAGGTGTACACTCAACTCCCTGTGGACGACTTTTAACTGTTATTGCTTAGTTTCCTAATGCTCCCTTATGATGGGCACTTATACAACATTGGGATGTGGCTCTTACTCCAGTGATACTGTTTAAAATACTGTAACATGCAAAAATGATGGTGATGCCTAGATCAGAGCATGCAGAGAGCCAACTCAGCAAACTGGACGAAGACATACACCCAGCGTTTGCAATATCAAGTGACCGCTGCTTTTTGTAAAGCGTCTTTACTCTCTAAGGTTTAAACATGCTGGTCCACGGAATTTTATTATTATTTCTCAAACTGCTTTCTCTATAGTGTCCTCTGTCTGTCCTCTGTTTTTCCTTCCTCTGAACTCAGTCTTGCACTGAGTTTGTGCATTCAGAGTGATTTCAACCACAATTGAGATTACAAACAGTTGTGAATATACACTGGAGCTGCCCGAAGGGCATTTTACTCTCTCTCTCTTCCTTCCTTGGTAAGCTCATCCTTTAATATGATTTCAATAATAGCTAACATTTGTCATGTGTCAGGCATGAAATTGATGCTTGGAACCCGCAAGGGGAGGGGATACTATTATCATCTTTGTCCTCCACAGAAGGATCTAGTAAGGAGCAGAACTGAGATTCGGACCCAGGCAGTTTTGCTCCAGAACATATGTTCTTAACCACCGCATTATGATGATTCCTCACATTCAAACACTTGCCTCTCGACCTCCTGACTGGATTAAACCAATAGCTCCCTAGTACTCTTTCTGAACCAGCCCCAGCTGAACTCAACACTGTTTATTTGGAAGGTATTCTCTATGGATCAAATTTAAAGTCTTCTTCTGGACCTCCAAAATTTTCCACTGACTTTTCTGTCATCCAAAGCCAATACAGACCTGCAATCCTAGTATTCTGGGAGGCTGAGGCAGGTGGATTGCTTGAGCTTAGGAGTTGGAGACCAGCCTCAGACATAGCAAGACCCCACCTCTAAAAAAGTAGCCGGGAGTTGTGTGGGGCGCCTGTAGCCCCAGCTACTTGAGGCAAGAGAATCACTTAAGCCCAAGAGTTTGAGGTTGCTGTGAGCTATGATGCCATAGCACTCTACTGAGGGTGACCAATGACACTCTGTCTGAAAAAACAAACAAACAAACAAACAAACAAACAAACAAACGCCAATATAGACTGTATTCCAGGTAAGGATACTTGTGTGACATGCAAAATCTTCTTCTAACTTCTTTAGGTTACTCCCTCTACCTAAAATACTCTTTCTACCTACTCTATGGGAAAAGAGGATTGGCCTCTTTTAGGAAGTCTAACTAACTACAAATGTAAGGGTGAATTAGGTATAGTCGGGATGCTTCTTCTATTTCTTATATTTCCTATTGAGTCTAGTAATATGTATTATTTAATATATATGCAATAAAGATTGCTAATGTACTGACATACCATCCCAACCAAGACTGGAAAGAACTCAAGCCAGATAGCTGAGTTGTACAACTTAGTAATTACTAGAGACCAGAGTGTAGGTCTTCACTTACAGTAGGAGAAGGGGGCTGTAGAGCTTCTATACCATTTCTAGGCATGTTTATTTTCAAATCCATTCCCCATTTCCCCCCTATTTTGCTCTGTGGGGCTGGGAGCTGATCTTCTGCAGGCCTCATTGATAGGCTCACAAGTCAGTTGGCTTCCAGCTAGGTTCAGCTAGACTCTAGCTTCATGAAGTAGTAATGAAAATAATTTTATGGTTGGGGGTCAGCACAACATGAGGAACTGTATGAAAGGGTCTTGGCATTAGGAAGATTGAGAACCACTGAGCTAGAGGGAGGACTCAATGTGGAGGGAGAAACAGGCGTTCCACTGTTTTGGGACCAGACTCCAGTCCCAGCTCAACCACATAGGACTTCCACAGTACCAGTTTCCACCAGATGACCTTAGCCTCTGGGCTTTGGTAACACCACCTCCTCCCTTTGAATGTGCAGCCTAGCAATGCTGTTGTTACCCTTACCACTGGCTTCTTCATTCTCCATGTAATAATTCCCTGCATTAAATTCCCTATGCCATAAATTCATGAGGTGTTCTGTTTTCCTGGTTAGACCATGAAAGAACAAGCAACCTGTTTTTTAAAAAAATTAAGACAAGGTCTCATTATGTTGCCAGGTTGGTCTTGAACGCCTGGCCTCAGGCAATCCTCCCACCTTCACCTCCCAAAGTTCTGGGATTACAGGCTTGAGCCACTGTGCTTGGCCTGTTTTGTTTTTATCATTATCCCAGTGGAAACATGGAAAAACTCTTCAGTCAAAATTAAATCCCTGTCAAGCTCTGATTACTTTTGGTCCTCTGGCTGACTAGGAGGTAAGATCTGGCCACATGCAGTAAGTTTACAGATAAAGAGAAAAAGGTGACGTGGCTGTAACAATGGCAGTTAAGTCTGTAAGAAAGTATTGTTGCAACATGTTTCCAACTTAGAAATCTTCAATCCCTGAGGTTCTCTATTATAAATAAAATTTTTATATGCCACAAAATACAATAGCTTTTTAAGTTGTAAGATTTGGAAAAAAAAAAAAAAACCCCACAAGAGATCATTTTATTATTTCATAGGTAGATGAGACTAACTCAGTTTATAGTGCCATCAATAATAACTATCTTATTAGTTTATTGGTGTTAAGGGACTAGTTGAGTATCTATTGTCAAATGGGTGTGTTCACATTGCTGTTGGAAATAGTGCAAACACTTTTAGCCTCTACACAGATTCCAAAACAAAGCCTGTCTCCTAAATGAGCTATAAATCCCACTGTGTCAATCCTACTAGAAACATCTGGTGAGCAAACAAGATGGTCATCATTATCATCTGTGTTTGTGGGTAGCCAAGCTCTGCCCTGTTCCCAGCTCTTTTCAAGTATGTCTTCTTGAGAGATCCCTGGCAGTACTTTTAGATAATCCTTTGCAACTCCTGTCTGAATATAACTTCTTTGCCATGGAGCTAACAACTAATCAATTTAACCACCTTACATTTGGCCACTTAATAAATATTCATTGATCAGATCCATTGTGCCTACATACCTAAAATGAGAAAAACTCTTTACGGAAGACTGTTGATTAGCTACCCCCAAGCCATTCTTGACCCCTGGTCTTTTGCAGCCTTCCCACACAGAGGCTGGAGCGGTAAATATTAATACACAGACTTTTCTTCCAGCCTTTTGGGCAGTAAGGGGTGGTTTGGGGATTTATCTGCTATGAGACAGATGCAGATGTCTCCTGGAGGTGTTTGTGTCTGAGAAAGCTGCTCATTTTCAGGTAGGAAAAAAACTGGCACACAGGGCATGAGTCTTCTCTTTTTCCCTCTTTGAACATGGACGTGATGGTTCATACCATTGCATTCATCTTGTAACTACCATGAAAAGAAGTCAAGAATCTTAGCATCTTTGGCTCTGATGTCATAGATGGAAAAGGCCTGGTTCTTTAATAGCTCTCTTGAGTACTGAATCAGCACCATCGATGCCATCTAGACTTTCCTTGTGAGGGAAATAAAGCCTATTTCTTTAGCCCACTGTTGTTGCTTCTATTGCCCAGGCTGGAGTGAGTGATTTGATCATAGCTCACTGTGGCCTCAATCTCCCGGACTCAAGCCATCCTCAGGCTCAGCCTCCCAAGTAGCTGGGACTACAGGTGTGCACCATCACACCAAGCTAACTTTTTTATTTTTTGTAGAAATGGGATCTCACTATGTTGCCCAGACTGGTCTCAAACTCCAGGCCTCAAACCATCCTCCTGCCTCAGCCTCTCAAAGTGCTGGGGTAACAAGCATAAGCCATCAGGCTAGGGCTCATTTTCTATTTATTACAAATGCGTTACATTCAGTTGTAATTGCTGGTTCTAGATGCAATTTGTAATAAACTATTGACATCTATGCTTTCATTTAGATTTCTTTCTCTTTTTTTTTCTTTCTTTTTTTGTTTTTTTGAGACAGAGTCTTATTGTGTTGCCCCCAGTAGAGTGCTGGGGTGTCACAGCTCATAGCAACCTCCAACTCCTGGGCTTAAACAATTCTCTTGCCTCAGCCTCCCGAGAAGCTGGGACTACAGACACTCACCACAATGCCTGGCTATTTTTTGTTGCAGTTACCCCTGCTGTTTTAGCTGGCCGGGCCAGGTTCAAACCCGCCACCCTTGGTATATGGGGCTGGCGCCCTACCCACTGAGCCACAGGCACCACCCTCATTTAGATTTTTTTTTATCTCTTATCCTTGCTCAAGGTTGATGATCATAGCTGGGGTCAGCTGACTTTTTCTGTAAAAGGTCAGATAGTAAATATTTTAGATATTATGGGCCAGATAATCTCTGTCACAACTACTCACCTCTGCTACTATAATGTGAAAGCAACCACAGACAATATGTAAATGAATGGTTGTGGCTGACTTCCACTAAAAATATCTCTACAAAAAAAGTGGTTGGCCCAGGGATAATGCTAACCCCTGATCTTGGTACAGTCCACTGAAAATGTGAAAATAGTTCCAAACTCCTACAGGCCTGGAGCCTCCATCTAAGTTCAACAGTGTCAGTGAATTTTCTCTTCCTTCTTGCTCCTTCAAGACCTGAGGGATCCTTAGGAAAGACTGATTGCAGTCCCTCCACCAAAACCAAATTAGAAGGAAGGCAGAGTTCCTTTGGGAGAAAAATTTCCTCAGAATACACTGTGTGGAGAGGGGAGAGAATAGCATGAGATTTCCCTCTTGACACAGATTTTCTTATAGGATAAAGGATGCAGGACAGGAGAACTTCCACTCTCCTCTACCAGGGTGATGGGGTGAGATCTATGATAGTTATTGATCTTGCAAATGTAACGCAATCTCAGTGATTCAGGTCCCATAAAAATGGTGGAATTTCTTTTATTTTCCTTCCTACTTTTCCTTTGGCCCCTTCATGTTCAAGTGGTGCCAAGGAAATCCAAGGAGATGGAGCTCAATTTGTCAATTCCACCCTGTTAAGGCAGCTCTGACAAGGGAAAGGGTACGTGGGATTTGGAATCATTAACGGAATTGGACTGGGGATTATTTGTGGACTTACATGCTACTCCTATGTCCTCTTTCCATGGAATACTTCATAAATTCCCTCTTGGAGGTGGCAATGTGAATACATTATGATTCAAATTTCTTTTTCTGAAATAGAACAGAGAAAAGTAAAGTCAGTTTCAAAAAATCTTAATGTACTGTGAATGCATTTTTTAAGTGTTCAATTAAGAGACCTTTCTGATCTGAGTAGTTTCCCACCCCTTAACACTCTGATAGTCAAATTAACATTTGGGCATGAGAAAAATTAAATTAATGAATTTAATTTTGATGTCCAATTTGGGAAAATCAGAATTTTCCTGTGGGTGGGTTCAGAATTTTCCAATGGGTAGGTTCAAAAGCAAATCATCTCCCACAATCAATGTAATTCCTTTAAGGGTGCAGTCGAATAACTTTATTTCCTTACATCTTGGTTTTTGCTGTTTGGGGATTTCTGGTTCTGTATGTATCTCTCCTTCTGGAAATATAAAAAGAGTATGGAGTTGCCACGAAGCTTTGATTCACTGTCATTAAAGAATAAGAAGTAAAACTAATGCAATGCCAGTTCCAGAAGATCTATAAGGAGAAAACCCACTTGGGGGGGAGGGGAGGGGGAGAGTCTCTGAATCATTGCAAATACTATTTGCAGCAGTACAGTTTGTCACAAGTACAAGAAAACACTTGTCAATTATTTTACATCCTGATCAGCCTTTAATCAGAGGCCAAGGGCATGAGAAAAAGCTGTTATGAACCTTTAAACTTCAACATGAAATTACATGAAACTCAGAATTGCCTGACCACTTCAGTTTTCTAGAGAGAAAATAATATTCAAATCAACAAACTTTTATGGGGTTCCTTCCATTTTTCACCTAATGCTAGGTGTGGGGAAGTGCCGAAGTGAATAAATTCTCATGAAACTCATAGCTGCCCTATGACAAGAGACCCATGAACAAATAAATTAGAATATGAAGTACAACTTTAGAGGTATGTTCAAAGTTATCAGTGTAGTAAAGGCACGGTCAAATTGATCTGGGAAGGTCAGGAAAGGCTGGTGGAGGATGTGATTTCACTGGAGTGTGTAGGCAGGACCAGGCCCAAGTAAACAAAAGCAAAAAGCAGGTCTGAAAATAAAGGGTGACTTTTTTTCCAAACCAATAATTTTGTTATTAGTTTGGTCAAACAAATAATTTTGTTTGGTCATTTTCTTCTTTTTCTTTTGGGATTGTCACTTGGTCTTTCAACAAAGGAAAAAACTCGACTAGACCATCTCAGATGTGATTAAGAACACTGACTTCTCACCAGAATGTCTGCATCCACATGCTAATTTTTCAAGCTTTGTGGCTTCAGGAAAATAGGTAAAAATTCCTGAACTTCACTTTTGTAAAATGATGTAGTTAGACCCTCCTGTGGTCCTCAAACCTTTGTATCCCATGTCCCATCAGCGATTGAACTCTGTCCATACACGCCAGTTTCCTCGTCTCTCTGATCCCTCTTCCCTCCCATCAAACAACGAAAGCAACAAGCAAGAAAACTCCTTTTTCAAACATGACACTTCCATGCTTAAGGGCCTTCTATAATTTGTGCTTTCTTGTCTTTTTTAAATATTTTATCATAAATCCTTAAGTGATCTAAAAATCTTTCAGTCCTGGCTCAAACCTGGTTTGTTTTCCTGATGGTTAAGAACCCTTCTGACATCTTGCTCCATGCTCCTCTTGAGTGCTCAAAGTCATAGTCTTTCCCTTCAGTCATCTACTTCTTTTCCAGTTCAGAAAGCTCAGGTAGGCAAAGTGAAAAAGGGAATAATATGTATATTGGAGCTAAATTTTTTTTTTTTTTTTAAAGCAAAAGCTGAAGAAGTAAGTAGCAATCGAACAACTTTTCCTTGGGACAGCTAGAGGAGGAAGCACTCAAGAGCATTATGGCAAAAGGGCCCTACAAGCCTAGGTTATAAACCTGGCACTGGCTTCTCAGGGGAAAGATTCCAGGCACCCAGCACCGCATCTACTAAGATGATTGCACAGCAGTGACCGACTAAAGAATAGATGGCCCAAATGGAGTTTGACCCTGTGCTTTGCCAGTCCCTTAACTTCTCTGCAACCTGGTGTTTTCAAATGTGAAAACAGGAATAATCCCTGATTCACAATATTGATGTCAGCATTTAATATATGATTCTGAACCTTGCAAAAATATTCAAGAATTGGTGGAGAACCCCCAGTTGGCTAACACAGCTACACCAGCACTTAAGATCAGGTTGTTAGTTGTGAGATATTCCAGGAACTTATGTATGTATGTATATGATATATGTATACACACATGTGCACACATACATATATATTTATGAGAGATCACAGGCTTGGAAAAAGGGATAGGTAAGGATATGCCACCTAATTGAGTGAAATTAATCAAAATCCTTTTAGAATAGTTAAATCAGGAGGCAAGGAGAGTAATATTTGTGTCTCCTTTTAAGTGAGACAAAAGTCTTCATTTAGCTTTCTGAAATTTGGAAGCCTGCACATCAGCTTCCCCACAGCTCCGGTTCTCATTCCCCACAGCAGTAAGGACAGTGTTCTCAGCTTCTACACTGATGATTTATCCCGGTCACAGAGGGGACACCCGGCTAACTGAGGTTAACAGCTTTCTCGGTTTCATTTCAAAAAGATATTAGCATGGAGGCTCTATGAAATGCTGATATGCCAAATACTGATTCATTCACCTGCAGAGTTCACTATAAGGCAGGGACCTATTTGACAGGCAGGGCTGAGCTCCCAGCCTTTTCCTAAAGGGCACTCCCATAATTCATCTCCCAGTGCTAAATTATATCTGACACTTCACTGAAGACTTCAGGTGGGCTCACCCAACTGCAATAAGCCTAATGCAGAAGAAGAGGGTTGGAAATGGCAGAAGTATTCTTTTTGAAAGTAGTGCTACTAATTCAAGTGTGGATGGAAATATCTGTGATGTAAAATATTCCCAAACAGAATGTACACATTTGCTTTTGTGGGAATGCAGATTGTCCAGGGCCACAGTAGGAGAGGCTACAGCAGGACAGGGTGCCCCTGGGCAGGTCCTTAGCCTGGCAATGGTCTTATGCATGAATAGTGTGCATCCTACCTGAGCTACATGCCCTTGATGTGTTCTTAAACTTGGCCTGTTCACTAAAGGAGCTCCAAGCTTTTCTGTAATCTTGGCTTTGCCCGCTCTAGTCTCCTTCCAAATTTGCAGGACAGAATTCTGTCCCAAAGCTGCAAAGTCCTGGGCTCTTACAGAGTTTTCTGTGGGGAGTTTGGGCACAGGAGAAGCATGTCTGTCTCTTACTTTAGGGAAAGGGTGGTCCCCAGCACCCAGGTGCTTTAGCTAGAGATCACCTTCTTATCAGTCATGGTAATAAGGGCCCCAGGTGGGATTTGATAAAAAAGAGAAGAAAAAACCGCCCTGGCATATGAAGTCACTATCTAGCTTCCTTATGGCCCTTTCCAGGACCTTCTTCCAGTCTTTCAGTGTGTGCAGGAAGTTATGGGTCATTTTATTTGATGCTGTGTGAAGAAACTCAGCAAGCACCTGAGGCTTTCGCCTGACAGAATCTCAAGGGAACTTTGAAGTGATGAATGAGGCTGATGTTTTCTCTCTAACTCAGAAAGTCTTTGTCTGAGTATGTGCTAGGTGTTGAGGACACTGCAGCAAACAGATAGTATTCTCTCATGGAGCTTCTGGTCTAACTTGGGAGAGCTGAGCTTAGATAGAACTAAGACAAATGACCTGCACACCTGAACAGTGCCCAGCACCCATTAGGTGCTTGATAACTATTTGTTGAATGAAGACATTCTCCATAGGGCGAGAGCAAAGAAGAGGGCTAAACATCATTGAGCGTCTTCTGTGTCTGTCTCAGTTCCATGCTGGGTCTTTCCCACTGCATTATCTAATTCAGCACAGGATGAACAGCAGAGTCAAGATCAGACCTGCTATGATGGCTTCTAAGACAGTCTCTTTTCATGGCATACACGTGAGAAACAATGTTGTTTAGTGGTAAGATCCTAAGACCAGGTGTCCATAAAATTTGGGTTTTAGTCACAATGCTGTCGTTTATTAGTGGTATAGTCTTCATCTTGGGAAAGTCACTTGGCCCCCCTGAGACTCACTTTGTCCGTATCTGTTAATTTGAGGACAATAATACCTACCTTCGTCACAGGGTGGGTGGCCATGAGGACTAAATGATATGGGGAATGGGAAGGGCTTTTATTATACATCAGATCCTGCTCTTTGTAAAAGGAAAATCAAATGTCACCCAGCCTAACTATTTAAGAGTTCATTCTGCTTCTAAAGATGATATTTTATATTATTTCAGCAAAAAAATCAGAAACAAGATTAAGGTTTGCCTGGCAGTTATCAAAGTGGAGACCTTAGTATCACAAGGATTCCTATAAGAAACCAAAGTTATTAAAAGATAATTATCTACTGTTTTCAGCCCTATTTGGGGAAATCACTTATACCCCAATATTATTCACTTAAGTGGATACAATTAAATTCTTTCTTTATAAATCAATTCCCTTTGCTACTTCAGCATTTCTGTGAAATTTTTTGGATGAATTCAGATTTTGGAGCACACAGTAACATAACATTTCAGATTTTAACTAAATAAAGAGTAGCTCTAATAATAGCATGATTTTCAGTACACTTTCCCCAATCAATGTTTTAACAAATAAAATGAAAATCACACATCATTATTTTCCTCGTAATCCCTTGCTCTTCTTTTAGTCTTTAGAAGAGGTTAAGTATCACCTATATTTAATGTTACTTTCTACTTTTTTTTTTTTTTTTAACTCTTTTTGTCCTCTGTGCCTTGGTTGTGACAGCTCCCATGTCAAAATCTATGGATTCTGCAATTTCCTTTTTGTTCATTAGTGAGGAATCACTAGTAAGATCATTAGTAAGGTGGTTATGTGACCTGAAATGGGTAGAAAGTTCTCACAGATGCAGCAGACAGTGTCTCTGACCTAAATGTGGTGGCCTGACATTTGTCACTGCTCTTTGTTTATGGTCCTTCAGCTAATTTTCAATCTATGTGACCATGCACATATTCCACCCTATTTGAATTAATTTTGCAAGTGAAAATTCATGGAGCAGTGTATCAAATGCTTTAGTAAAATCCATATATATTACCTCTAGTGCATTCCCTTCATCCATTAATCTCGTAATGCGATTTAAAAGAGTGATCACATTTGTCTGGAATGATTTGTCCTTTATCCATCCCCAAAGCTGCCTCCTACTCTTGGCTCCATTAGATCCTTTCAGTTTTTCCCTTCTTTATATCTGATTCCATATTTTATTAGGCACAGGTGTTCATTTTAATAGAAGATAATTACTGGTCACACTTTTTTTCTGTTTAGAAAATATTTAAAGTTTTCAAATAATCTTTAAATGTAGATTATTGAAAATAATTTCCATTGATTGTTAAATTTGCAAGCAACTTAATTTGATATAATTTCTTTATTCTAAGCAATGATTCTGAAAACATTCTCTTTTCCTAGGTCTTTCTTGTTTTTTTTTGAAAATAAGTTTTTGTTATAAATTATAGTATTTATTCTGTCTTTCCTGTTCTTGTTTGAATTGTGTTTCCAGATCCATATTTCCCCTTCTGCCTGAGAAATATGTGCACTGAATTACATGAATTAAGGTCGATAATAATTATCAGATTCTTGATATAATTCTAACATTATTATTTCCTCTATGAATGACTATATTTATTTGCAAACAAAGTCTGAGCCAGTGTTTTTCTATGTGTATTAGGTCAATTTGCCTTCCCTCTAAGCATATTTCTCACCTTTTAGATTTAGGTAGACTACTGAAGAGCTCATGTTGTATACCAAATCTGTAAATTTAGGTTAACGGTTAACTCAAAATATAACGTGTTTTCCAAAGAGAAAGGAGAATGGGAATGAGAGGAATAATAAATATGAGAAGAATGATAAAATCAGAGAGATGCAGGGATGTAACAGTTAAGAAAATGCAGTAAGTTGTGGACCTTTAGAAGCCTAAATATAAGAATATCAGTTAAGCTATGGGGCTTCTTTTCAAAAGATGAAGAGGTGCAAACTTGGACTGATTTTCTGAGAGCCATTCTTTGACCTTCAGTCCCAATGCAAACTACTTCTTATCTATTGTCATAGACATTGTCCTAGTTTTCTCCTTTGCTCCACCAACACTCCACTTAGGAATGCTAGTAGGAATGCTAGTGTAAAGGAGGACTCAGATACTGTTTTTCAACTTTCTGCTACAGTCAGTGAAAGGTGGTGAATGCTGAACCAAGGGCCAGGTCCGGAAGGATATTTTAACTATTGTTCCTTAGATACTTACCAGTGACCCTGATAAGATACCACTTGTAGGATACATGCAGTGCACATGGGTCAGTGTCTTAATAAATTGTGGGATGAAATGAGCTTTATTCAAGTCAAGATCTTAGAATTTTATATTAGATTAGATTCAATTTAGTAACTTAAATTTGTGTGGTTGACTAGCGTATTTCAATAAGATATTCTATAGAAGTATATGGAATGCCATTGAAATGCTAATCAAAGACTCAGGTTCAACATGTGCTCATGCACTAGAATACTGAATGAAAAATGACCATTAGACAATAAAAATGGTATAAATTTTTCCCCCAATTTTATTTCTGTTCTGATCTCTACATTCTTCCTCCCATAATAAACAAGTTCATCATAGACCAAAATCAACTTGTACCCAAGATATATGCAGCCTCACATTGATATGTGAATATCCATTCTTTTGGGTAGGAATGGCAAGTATTTATTACTGAGAAGGAAGAAGTGCATACAAAATAGGCCCGTACACATGAGTAAGTCCTCATTTTTATGTGTCATTAATATTAAGAAGTTGAGTGATGTCTGAAAGTATTCCTTCCTGTGGAGAAGCCTCTGTACTTATCCTACATAAAGCATCTGAGCTGATGACTTAGGCAGCTTTTATTATTAGTGTTTTGTTTTTCAAGGAAATATTAATAATAATTTTCAAGTACATGGAGTTTTAGGGAGAACTTATACATAGTATATATGCTTTAAAATTAAAGTCATTTTTCCTGGCTTTTAAAATTTGAATGATAAAGCCCTAAAAAGCTCAAGATGTGGGGCAGCGCCTGTGGCTCAAAGGGGTGGGGCCCCGGCCCCATATGCCGGAGGTGGCGGGTTCAAACCCAGCCCCGGCCAAAAACTGCAAAAAAACAAAAACAGAAACAAACAAACTAAAAAAACAACTCAAGATGTGAAGGAGAAGGCCCTGTATCTCCATGCCTCTACCTCTTCTTTTCTTTGTTTGTACTAATGAGAAAAAAGAAACAGTTCTGAAACAGGGATATTAATCTATTAGACTGCTAATATGGAATTATGAATTTTTAAGAGGCTATAAATTGAGGATTGCACTGAAAGGGAAATTCAGTGCAATTCACATGTCTTTACTACCTGGAATATGAAAATGCCGTTGATAGAAAATTAGACTCAAGCAAATATTCAGGCTACAATTTAATTTTAATTGACTTTAATTTTCTGTTTTAAAAATCATAGTCTACGGTTTATGGTTCCCTTGTCTTTGAATTTTTCATTCTCCCTTTCAATGTTTAATCCTGCTGTATGCCAGATATTGGGTTACCTGTGGTGACAAAACCCATCAGCCACAGCCTGTGTTTCAGGAATGTGTGCTCTTGTAAGAGGGACAAATAAGTAAACTGATGCAGACTGTGGTGTGTTGAGTGTTAGGTTGGAGGGGTTGCAGGGTACTCTTGAGGCACAGAAGAATGGCAGCTAACTCTACTGGGGAATGTTGGTGAAGTTCTTCAGAAGAAATAATACTTCATTTGTGTTTTGAAAAATGAGTAGAAATTAGCTTGGTATCTACTAATTCCCAAGAAGTAGATGGACAGAATTCAGTGCGTCTATAAGCTTAGCTGAAGAAAAATATACCTTTATCTTCACTATCAGTGAACTACAAACTAGCATTTCCTTCATTTATAAATGCAGGAAAAAACCACAGCAATTTGAACAATACTGGTGACAATATTGGTGACAATATCACCAATAGAAATCATAGCTATTTTCTAACATATCAGATGTTGTTGAAGATATTTCAAAATATTCCATATGCTCTAATATTATAGTAGATTTACCACTGGACTTTACCAGAGTGTTAATAAAAAGTACACATACTATGTATTATCATACCAGAAATTAATTGATTTTAACATTTTGTATTGATTTTAATATTTTGATAACTAAATTTAAATATAAATTGGTGTCCTTTGTAATTCCATATGCTTCATTTTATACATTTAAAAGCACTATACTTCAATGCCGAGGCAAAGAAAGAGGAAAAATAAAATAAAATATAAGCATTACCCTGAAAAAATAACTCAGTATTTGGGCTTCAGGTCTACAGCAGACTCACTACGGAGTCCATGGCACGGTGAAGCTTAAGAACTCCTGAACAGGGAGGAATAGGTTGGGAGAGGTGTAGTTGTTATTTCAGGATAAAAAAAAGCTCATGCTTGACTTTAAGGACTTCATCTTGATGCTTCAAATTATACACAATGTTTCCTTAAAGGGAATTGTTGCTAGGTATGAAGACAAAATATGCATATGACTGTTTTGTGCATATATATTGTTTTCACAGGGTTATTGGAGAGCAAAACTATTAAGCATATTAATAGTTGCTTGGAACCACTGTTAAGGCAAGCATATTAACAGTTTTACACAGAATTTATGAGGCCAACCAAACAGGTCCATCATGACATGAGACTCTGCAGCAGGCTGTGGTGTGACAAAGACCCAAGGAAAATGCCTGAAATACTTATTTGCTACCTTTCCTTCCATAGGTAAAATGCTAATAATGATCATTTAAGGTCAATCAGCATTTGCCTTACATGTATCTCAATGGCTGTTATAGGTACTAGAAATACAGAATAGGGGCTAAAATGTTATCAAACATTAATAGGGGCAGCTAGTAGCTGTGGAAAGAGCACTTGACCAGGAGTCATAGCCCCAGGTCATAGCCTCAAGTGTAACACTAATATCTCTGCCACCTTGTGCATGTTTTATTACTATAAAGTAGAGATAATGACTCTTGCTCTAATTTATCTCATAAGTTTGTTATAAGGATCAAATGAGTATGGCAAGATGTTTAGAAAAGTTTGAAACATAATATGTATATTATTAATATGTCAATATCATAACATTTTATGTTATGAATATATAAATAACAGTGAAATTTTCCATCCTTGAATCATAAAATATATTGAAGATATAACCCTTTAGGAAAATAGAATTTTAAAAATATCTATATGTATAACATATAAAATGCAAATGTAGCACATTAATATATTTATAACATAAGAGTTAAATTCCAATGAGATTAGACAACAAAACATGTTAATGTAGGCAACTACATGATCCCATAATAAAATCATTTCCCCATGGCTGGCAACGAGCTTTCAAATATGACCTATAGCATAAGACAGCAATGAATTTATGTACGTACTCTTTAGCTTTAGTGACACTGAGATCACATGGACATTTAATTAGCAGAGAACATCCAATTCTAAAATTTAGATCACTTTTTCCTGAATGAACTTGTTCCTCCAAGGAATCATGCAAGCAAGTGTTGACCAATATTACAAACAATGGCAGAAAGACACTGATATTAGGATTGTTCTTCCTAAAAAAAATTCTTTTCTTCTTATTATAATTATATTTTTCATTCTAACCCAGCAGTGCAAGTATCAGCCTGGGTCCTACATTCTCTAGGTCAATGCTGAAAGTTTATTCCTACAGTAAAATATACCTTTCACATTCTGAGTGTCACCATATAAATCACACAAAGAACATTGTATTCCAATTCTTTCCATTACCACAGAAGCATACAAGTTACTAACCAGAACATTTTTCCATCTTTAGTTTGAAGTGTTTTTCAACCTTAAATATGCTTGGAACCATTGTTAAGCCAATGCTATTGTGATTATACCTGTTAGGCTTTTATTCTATATAAATTATCTCAGCCGAATGGAGTCCAAATACTGACCCGTGACTGCCAATTGGAATAGTCCTTAACCCTCAATCATGTGGTAAAAAAGACAAATGAGCTAGATTTGAGTTCAGAAATAAAAAGAAAAAAAAGCAATGCTTAGTATGCTTCCAGGAAGGACACAGTTGACGCAAATGGTAGCGAACGTGGGATACTACTCTACCCTACTTATGTTGCTTCCCAAGTACAGACACCTGCACTAAGATGCACAGACATTTATTAACTCACATGTATGGACCAGAGTGGTTAAACATTTAAAAATCAGGAGAAGCAAAACCCAGTGCATTCTCCCCACATCCTACACAGTAATTATGTACCCACTACGCACATCCTTGACAAGCTTAAATCCAGAAGTGCTTAAAAATTTTGTAGGCACAAATTACACATTAATGAAACCTGCTGAAAGCTGGTAAAGATGCACAGTTCAAGGTATAAGCGTTTAAGTGAGGCAGACACCTGACAAAAACACTTGGAAGTTCACAAACTGAAAAAACAAATTTCCCCTGGATGCCAAAGTAGATAGTGGATTTGAGATGAACAGATTTGTATCCTGGGACTAGAGCAGATGGTGGTTTTAGGGATTCCAGTAAGTGATTTCAAAGACCATTGCCCCTAGCACCCAAATTTCTACACATTAGAGGTGAAGGGTTCCAATTTTTTATAAGGTTGTCCTTTCAGTGGACAAAGCTTTGATCAGCGGTCTCTGTCTTGCCAACTGTTTTCAAGGGCTCTGGCCCCTCACCCCAAACAGTTCCTCAGCATCCTTACTTTTTCCATTCTTCTGGGGAAGGGATCCTCTGTTTACTTCGTGTGGAATTAGACTTAGGAAGTGCTGAGAAACAGGAGTATGGGGCCCTTCAGGTTCTCCTAGATTTAACACCAAAAACAAGCCAACTCAGGGTCTCAGCTTTGGTTAGCACCTTTGCACTACAAAGCCTATTTGTTACTGGATCCACATTGATGCCTCAGTAAAAGCAAGGGCAAATCAAAATTTAAACAAGGTTTTCCTCTGTCCCCCCAGATAGCCCATTCCTTTCTGAGTCCAGGCTCCTGAATGCACATGAAACTGTGTAGCCTTGACTGGGGGGAGTGGCACTCCCTCCTCAGCTGGAGGCTGCATTCAGAAAGAATGGATTTTTTCCACCTTCTGATAGTCTGAGACATTGTGCCTGTCACTCAAAGGGTGAGCAAAATAGGGTTCAAAACAGAGAACAGAAATGTATAAACAGATTAAGAGAGTTAACAGGAGTACAAAGTAGGGAGACAAGAGAAATTGATATCAAGCCTTATCCTGGGATGGGCCACTCTCCCTGTGCCTCTAAGAGGCTCCTAGGCTATTTTAATTATAAATATTTATATCTATGGAAGCAAATTCAGAAGGATTCATATCTCAGGGGAGTGCGGATCAATAGATCTAAGCAAACCTCATCTCCAGGCTGACCACTTAACACTGTTATCACCGATTAAGGCTGCTCGGCCCTCTGGGAGGGTGTTGGTTCCCCTCTTGTCCTCCATAGGTCCACCCCATTCTTGGCCCCAAAGGAAATCAATAACAAGACGCAGGAATCAATACCCAGGGCATCTGCTTGGCTGCAGTGGCTCACCTTAGGATTGGAGCTTGGTCAGCCCTTGTTTGTCCCGCAAATTCCCATTCCTCCCTCCAACTCCTCCATCCTCCCAGATCTGCTGGAGTATCCTAATTCTGATCTTTAGCTCATTAACTGAAATCAGCTAAAATGTTGTTGACTTTTTTGAGCAAGAAAATAAAGACTTAGTTATCATATGCTCCACTTTTCAAAAGTGGGGAAACTTACCAGACCTCAAGGATTGGGTCAGAGTCAGTCTCCTGCCTCATGGCCTGTGGATCGCTTGCTGCTGCCAACTGCCTGGCCGCCGGGGACTGTCGGAGGGGCTGGAGCCGGGTGGGTTACTGCTCCGGATTTGCCTGCGTCTCCCTATGCTTGGTCTGCAGTTGATAGATCCTCTGCTCCTGAAGCATCCAGCTATTGACCCGCCCAGGGAAAGAAAGAAAAAAATGGAAAAAAAAAATCAATTAATACTAAACGGTTTAACAAAACCCTGGATAGCACAGGCCTGAAGCTTACAGGGTAGGAGTTGGGGTGGTCTCAATGGCAAAGTGGTTGTGGGGACGGGCTCAGCCAGCTAGAAAAGATGATGTTCCAGGGACAGGAAGCCAATATGGTAGGCGTGATCTCACATACACACACACAGACACACACACACTCTCACGGCAGCCTGGTCTGACATGCCCTAGTCTGGGAGCTAAGAGGACAGAGCAGGTGCATGTTCATTGTGACTGGTGGAGGGCGACACAGTCACCAAAACAGGAAAAGGGCTGCAACCAAACTCCTCCAAGGGGTGGATGTTTTTGTTTTATTTTGGGGGGAGAAGATACTGTTTTGTTCTCAAAAGGTAAATATCATTTATGTGTTGCAGGAGAGTTACCCCAGGCATTTCTCTGTGCATCTCACTATCACACCACCACATACAGACACACATGAAGCTTTTGTAAGGGGGGGCAAGAAAATGGGGGAGCACTGTACCTCAGCTGCCAGGCCCTTTCTCTTCTGCAGGAGCTGGCTTTGAAGGCTTTGAAGGCTCAGGATTTTTGCATCTCGCTGTTCCAGCTGTAAAGAGTTTACATAGGGAGGAAGCAAGGAAGGATCATGAATGTCAACCAATGAGCAATTAGCATGACAAGACTAAAGTATTGATCCACTAAAGCTCCCTGCACTGCTGTAGCCCCAGAGGTAGAGCAGCTCCCCTGTCGCCTACGAACAGTGTATTTCAGAAGCCTGTATTGGAGGGCTGGCTACTTTTTGTAGCCCCAACCCCCTTCTCGGTGCAGGAGAGTGTGGCACCCTCATGCTAGCTATCAGCAGCTGTTAGGATGGTTTCCATCCCTGGGCAAAAAGCTTCAGAGAAGAGTATAAAGATTGTAAAGATTTTGGCTGTCTGACTTCATTCATTTTTCTTTAAAAAATGCAACTTCCTCCTGATGGCACCAGGCATTTCTATGTATTGATTGGGAAAGGGCTAGGGCGAAATCCTGGCCTGACAGCTGGGGCTGGAACTGGTGTGGTTTTCCACTTGGCATCAGGGGCAAAGTGCCTTCTGGAGTACCAACTTCCAGCCAACCCAAATACACATGTCCTGTACACATTTCACTTATTTTAAACACTAAGGGGGCAAGATGGGAGAGGGAAAGGTGTTTTTTCTCTGAAAAGACAACCTTATTCCTACATGCAAGGTTATAACATATGGAAGTGAAAAGATGGCGTTTGTGAGTGAGCAGACATACTGTTCAGATGACAACAACCAGCTGAGATTATTCCTGGCAGTTTCTTTATTCCCACTATTGATTCTTTTCCTTTGGTATTCTCGCCTACGCACACATGCTAACCTTTCTTCACCACTTCTTCCAGTTTTCCCCACTGTCCATCCCAGGCCTTCACAAATTTATTTTCCCAATTTCTTTCCATACCCTTCTTTGAAGACCCACTAGCGATGCAGGTCCTCCACAAAATCTCTCAAACAGTAGTTATTATTGTGTGAGCTTCAACTTGTGCCAAAAATCTCTCCAGCAGGGGGTGGGGGGGTGTATCATGATGAATAATACAGATTTGGCCTTTACACTCAAAGAGCTTACAGAGTAGTTGAACCAGTGAACAAATGACCTCAAAACCACTCACCCATCCATGTACCCATCTACCCACCCAACTATTTATTAATTAATTCAAGTTGTGCTTATCAAGCACTTTCTATTGACAGGAACTACTCTTGGCTAAAAATAGAATGGTGTGGCAGAAACTTGAGTATCCACAGATAATCAATTTCTTGTCTTCGTCCCCGTCATACAGGTGATCTTTATTTCCCAGTTCATTTGCAGTGGGGCTTTGAGCTAAGCTCTGGCCAGTGGGATGTGGGTGGAAGAGGTACATGCATGGCCCAGCTCAGAAGACCTCCTATGCAAGCCTTCATTTTCTTTCTCTTCCTGCTGACATGTTTGAGATGGAGGTGTAATCTGAGTCTCTGAAGACTCAATTGGAGAAGAGTTCTCTGATCCAATTTAGACAATGGTGAGAAGAATACATATTTATGGTGTTAAAAAACTGAAATTTTGGGCGGCGCTTGTGGCTCAAAGGAGTAGGGCGCTGGTCCCATATACTGGAGATGGTGGGTTCAAACCTGGCCCTGGCCAAAAACTGCAACAAACAAACAAACAAACAAAAAACCCCTGAAATTTTAGGATTGTTCGTGTTAGTGCACATGTAGTAGCTTATGTTCTTTCTTGTTTCTTTTTTGAGACAAGAGTCTCACTCTGTTGCCCTGGGTAGAGTGCCATGGTGTCATAGTCATAGCAACCTCAAACTTTTGGGTTCAAATGATCCTTTTGCCTCAGCCTCCCAAGTACCTGGGACTATAGGCAGCCACCACAACACTCAGTTAGTTTTTCTATTTTTAGTAGATACAGGGTCTTGCTCTTGCTCAGATTGTTCTCAATCTCCTGAGCTGAGAAAATCTACCTGCCTTGGCCTCCCGAGTGCTGGGATTACAGGACTGAGCCATCACACCCAGCCTGTAGTAGCTAATGTTACTTTTATTGGCTAATAAAAATAGTAAGCAAAACCAGACACAGCCCAGTGGGTAAGAAAGATAGAAATAAAATAATTATAAAAATAAGTAACACCACAACTTTGGTAAGCGTGATAACGGAGAGGTGTCTGAGGCAATAAATACGGTTCCAGAGGAAAGTGACCTAGACAACTGCCACTGTGCAATTATGCTGAGATCTGAAGGGTGAATCACTGAGGGAATACAGAAGTGTTCCAGGAAGAGGGAACAGAATGTATAAAGTTGCTGTGGTAAGGAGGAGTCAAGTCCAGTCTAGACACCAAAAAACCCCAGTGTGAGTAGAACACAAAAAATGAGAAGGAATATGATGCAACGTGAGGCTGGAGAAATAGGTATGGGTAAGTCCATTTAGGACCTTAGAGATTATACATTTCCGTCTCTGTGCCAAGATACTAGGGGAGCTATTCATGAACTATATGCAAGGTTGATAACAAGATCATACTTGTATTTTGAAAATATCTCTTTGGCTGCAACATGAAGAATGATTTGATAGTTCCATTTCTAGACAGATTGTGGACCAGATAACCCCCAAACCTTTCCACCCAAAAGTTAAGATATTCTTTAAAACAAGGGGTTATGCTTGCAAGTAGGGAACTCCCCAAGTGGCAGGTAAGAAGAGGGAAGTCAAATGAGAGCAGTAAGCCAGGAGACATGTATTTGCTCTGGAGAGCACTAATCAGACTCACTGTCTACAGGGATTAGGTTTTAGCACCCATTTGGGGACAAGCACTCATGAAAGTTAGCAAGTAGAAACTAAGAGCCCCACACAGAACTGAGACCCTTAAAAGAATGGCATAGGGAAAAAAATCCATCTGCTGTCACAACCATGCTTGTCTTTTTCCTGGCCTGTGGGTGGGAAACAAATCTTCCCTGGGAATTTGTGACTACACTTTACAAGGAATGGGGATTTATATTTATTATACACCAAGATCAGAAAACTTCTAAGTAGAGAAATTAAAATCAAACTTAGTCTCAGGCCATTACTATCCCTGTAGCATTTGGTAGGAGCAAACATGAAAATATTCTGGAGAGCTTCATCTTCACATAGGTCACCTAAGATTCTTGTAGATAAAGCCCAGCTGAGGATACACCCAGACACTAGAAAATTAAAAACCATGAGTGAGGGTAGTAGACAAAGCAAATAGCACATTAATACCTCTGAGAACTTCAGACTATAGAACAATCTGGTTGAGACTGCAAGTACGTATGCTTACAGTGATTAAAGACTAAAGGAAGTATCAAAACCATGGAAAATTAGCAAGGCATTTTGAAAAGAGGAGAATAATTTGGAAGGGAATAAGAGTCACGCATTCAGATTAAAAAGCAACTTCTTGTCTGCCTGTGGTGGCTCTTGCCTGTAATCTTAGCCCTCTGGGAGGCCAAAGTGGGATCCTCGAGCTCAGGAGTTCAATACCAGCCTGAGAAACAGTGAGACCCTATATCTACTAAAAACAGGAAAAAAAAAAAATTAGCCAGGCTTTGTGGTGGGCACCTGAAGACCCAGCTACTTGGGAGGCTGAGGCAGGAGGATTGCTTGAGTTCAGGAATTTGAGGTTGCTGTGAGCTAAGGTGACACCATGGCACTCCAGCCTGAGAAATAGAGCAAGATCTTGTCTCAAAAAATAACTTCAAAAAGCAACTTCTTACCAACTGTGCGGGACTCTTGGTTTTAGGAAGCATAGCTTTTTCTTTTTCTCCTTAAGTTAAATGTTATTTATATAGGACAAACCTCTCTCTTGCCCTGTTAGCGACATTGAATATGTAAGGGCATAATAACTGCTTTAAAGCCAGGAAACATTTTCCATAGTTAAAACTGATGATCAGTTCATAAGACATTCTCTGTTATGATTGCTGAAATGTCTCATAAAGGAAAATATCATCTCAGTGTGATTTCTTTCCTCCCTTGCACCCTTCAGCTCAATGTTCTCTTTCCAGCTGGGCACAAATTGAGGACACTGGCCTTTTCTAAGGTGGACAAAAAGCCCTAATGGAAGGGAGGTGGTAAGCATCAAAGGGAAGCTCAAAATAAGGAAGGCTCATTATTTTATCAGAAACTTTTTCTTCCTTGATACTGTTCCAAAAATTATTCCTATGCTTCTCAAAGGACAAGGAATATGTAATGTACTAACATTGGGAGGTTAGCAGGTCAGCCTGAGCTGGTGCTCTGGATGAACCAAATACAGGGATATTCCTTTACAGACCCAGACTTGAGTTGCAGTGAGGGCTTTTGGTAGTGCAGAGACTCAGATGGGACTAGATGATTCCAAGCTCAGATGGAATCAGGTCAGTTTTACTTACTTCTGTCTTGTGAGAATGGCTCATCATCACCATCATCACTATCCTTTATGGAGGTTTAACTATCTGTCAGGCCGAATGTTATTTTATTTTATTGCCAGAAAACCTGTGCAGAGGGGGAAATAATATCCCCATTTCTCAGATGAAAGATACAGAGAAATGAAATGATCTAATCAGGGGTGGCGAACACGCGGCTAGAGCCGCATGTGGCTCCCGGCCAAAATGAATTTCGGCTCTTTGCCTCTTATCATTATTTTGTATACTGTGGCTCTTTGCCAAGTTTGGATTTTGTTATGCTGCTTCTGAGGAGGG
>CAUYPK010053156.1:0-12962 GCA_963574355.1 Loris lydekkerianus | reverse complement strand
TTGTGTTTTTTAATCCAGTCAGCCAATCTATGCCTCTTCAGTGGGGAATTCAAGCCATTAACATTTATTGAGATAATTGATAAGTGTGGTAGTGTTCTATTCATCTTATTTTGTGAAAGTGCATTTATTTATTTTGGTTTTTTTTTTACATAATTATGAAAGCTAGGTTCTGTCCTTTAATTTCTGGGTGTTTACTTTGCTGGTGGTCCATTGTGATGGTCAGTGTGTAGAAAAGGTTGAAGTATTTCCTATAGAGCTGGTCTTGTTGTGGTGGATTTCCTAAATGTTTACATCACAGTAAAAGATTTGATTTCTTTATCAATTTTAAAGCTTACCTTAGTGGGATATAGCATTCTAGGCTGGAAATTGTTCTGTTTGAGTAGATTAAAGGTAGATGACCATTGTCTTTTGGCCTGAAAGTTTCATTAGAGAAGTCTATGGTCACCCTGATGGATTTGCCCCTGTAAGTCAATTCTCACTTAGTACTGGAAGCTTGCAATATCTTTTCTTTTGTCTTGACTTTGGACAAGTTCATCACAATGTGTCTTGGAGAAGCTCTATTAGAGTTAAGGCAACCTGGTGTCTGAAAAGAGTGTGTCAGAATCTTTGGTGATATTTGGGAAATTTTCATTCTTAATATTCTCTAGTATGGCTTCCATTCCTCTGGGTCATTCTTCTTCCCCTTCTGGGATACCAATAACATGTAGGTTTGAACTCTTCCTAAAGTTCCTTAATTCTGTCAGTGAATGTTCTAACAGTGAATGTTCTGCTTTCTGTCTCCTCTTTTCTGCCTCATTAACTATCTGAGTTATCTCAAGAACTTTGTCCTCTACCTCTGATTTTTTTTATTCTGCATGATCTAATATGTTGGTGATACTTTTATTGCATCTTTAAGTTTCTTAATTGACTGCTTCAATTCCTTCAGGTCTGCTATATTCTCTCTATATTCTGCATATCATTCATCTCTTAATTTGATTCTGTTTTTGGATTTCCTGTTGATCATTTTTCACTTTATGAGCAGTTTCCTTCATTGTTTCCATCATTTCCTTCATTGTTTTTATCATCTGTATTCTAAATTCCCTTTATGTTATTTCTAACATTTCTTTATAGGTGGAATCTTCTGCAGTAGCTATCTCATGGTCCCTTTGGGAGGTTCCTCTGGACTGGCTTTTCATGTTTCCAGGATTTTTCTACTGATTCTTCTGCATGAGTGTTTTCTTTTACCTGTTTCCTTGCCTTAATTTTTCTTTCACTTCCTCTTGCTCTTTATGTTACTGTGCCTCTGGCCTAAGGTTTTGATGAGTCCTTTTGGTACGGGAGCAGAAGGATGAGCAGATTTAAGAGCAAGAAGGGAAAAAAGATTTAGAAAGAGAAATAAAAAGGAGAAAGGAGAGGGGGTGAGTAAAAGGGAATATTGATGAAAAAAAAAGGAGAAGCACAGAAAGAGGGAGACAGGATTAATAAAGGTGTACAGTGGGTGCTTTGACTCAACCTGAAAAACCCCAAACATGTGGGGTTTCTGGGTTGGGTGGTTCTCTTGAGGTCAGTAGCTCTTTGTCAGCCTGCTGAGACACAGTACTCCACCTGCACTAAGTAGACAGGAAAGAAAAAAATACTACAAATGAAACCCAAACAGATAAAACAAAAAACCTTATGGGATAAAATTGTGGGAAAAATCCAAATAATAGGGGCAGAAACTCTAGCAAAAATGAAGTTCTAATTGTTACAGAAGGCTAGAATTGAAAATTATATTTAAATTAGAAAAATGAAGAAAGAAAGAAAGAGAGAAAAAGAAATAAAAGAAAAATCTAGAGGGAAAATGTTATACTAAAGAAAATTAAAAATGTAAAATAAAAACCAAAAACCAAAACAAACCAATATACATATATATCTTGCTGAATGTTGTACTGCAGTGGTGGTCATCTGGGGTATGAGATGTTAATCACAATGCTGATACAGCTGTACGAGATGGTGACTGGGGGCCTCTGCTGATTTCTCACACCTGGCAGGGTTGAGAGCCTAAATCTCTCCTCAGCCCACTTCAAAGTCACTTTAAACCTTTAACCTTAGCTAAACAGAAGGCTTCCCAGGAAAGCACTTATTGCTGGGATCTATCCTGAAGTGGCTGCCCGATTATCCAGTGCTCCAAAACTGGTCTCACTTAATGCCCCTGAGGGCCAATATAAGGCAGCATTGTTACTGCCAATTACTGAAATCTCCACTTTTCCCCATCATCTCAGTCACCACCTTTGTGCTGCTCAGTCACTAGATTACTGGCCCAAGGTCTCCCAGCTCCATCCTCCCTCTTCGACCCTGAGGGCATATCCTACAGGGGCAGTTGTCCCATAATGGCTGCACAGGCTCTGTTTCCTTGAGGGAGAAGCCTGCAGAGGTAATTCTCCCACAGTGTCTGTCCCAGCGGCCCACAGCTGAACAATATTAGCTTCTTTCAGGCTCAGCAGCTTAGTCCAGGGCCCTAGAGAATGTTTAAAGTCATCTACACTCTCACCCAAGTTCTCCCAAGGTAATTCAACCAAGTGCCCAAGTCCAAACAATAAAACAGCCCACATGTAAGGCCTTTCCTGTTTGCAGTCTCTCTGCTGCTGTACAGTGGCGGGCAGCCTTTGACTGAACAAATGCATGCAACTACTTGCCAGTTGTCCACTTCTTTTGTCCTCCTCATGGGGTCCAGATGTCTCTTGCTGTCTCCCTGTGCCCCCAAAGAGATGTTTCTGGTCAGATCCCACCAGCCAGAGATGTCTGGAGTCTTCTCTCCCCCATTTCACTGTGTATGGTTGCAAAGAAGCTGTTACTTGGCCACCAACTTGCTCCTCCCCTAACTTTAAATATTTTTTAAAGATTCTGAAGTTTTATAAGGATCCTCTATGTGGAGATTATTATTTCAGGATCTGCTGTATGATTGAAGGAAAGGCTTTTCCAAGGTGCATATGCAAATCAAATTCAATAACTGATTGGTTGCAGTTATGCACTGAAGTTTTTTGGACCTTTCAGTTGAAATTTTCCTGTTTTTGTAATCAGAAGATAATTAGTAGTTTGTGATTGGTAAAGTCTATATTTGTTTTCCTTCTAAGTTGATGTTGGGGTGCAGAAAATGATTCTTAAAAGACTGTAGCTTAGGCATGCTGATTCCTTTTCAAAATTGGAAAGCTTTTCAGAAATAATCCTGAATGTCAAGGTCCTTAAAACCTAGCCTTTCTTCACTCACCACCTGGGTAGAGACAGACTCTCTAACATGCCTTTATGTAACAAAGTTTCTTACCAAAATAAAAACAGTTGCCTTCTATTGCTTTCCTGTAACCTCCTTATTTAGTGCAGATAGAAAATACAACCACTCTTGGAAGGTTTTTTCCTCAACATGATTTCTGCCTCTCTGGTGCATTCAGATTCCTAAAAAAGCATTAAGAAGTTAAATTCCTTCTTCCCAGTCAGTTCATCCTCTCTAATCATTTTTTGCCTCTCAAAAAAATTCCCATCTCTTTTCTTCTGTTATGAAAATGGGAATTTAAGCTTCTGTTCCCCAGTGGGAGATAGGGGTAAATCTCTCCATGATTTCCTCAAATATGTAGTACATGAGTAAATTCATATGCCTTTTATTACTCTTCCATTTGTGAGTTGGTAATTGGGGAAACTTCGAAGAATTAGTGGGAAGTTTTTCCCTTGGCTCTTGCGTTAGCACATAATAAGAAATAAATTGGAGCTGGATTTTGGTTTCCTTAGGTAGAAATGCAGAGCAGTAGAGTCTTTTCGGCCAAATTGCCTCATATATATTTTAACACTCTACAAGGGGACTTGTTTTCCCCAGCATTTTCAGAGTTTGGGAACCAGAGTCTAAATTTACCACTCTTGTTTCTTCTGCCCAATTCTTCTAGGTCTTGGAGTAAAATACTCAATTTTCAGTTTCTTTTTCACTTTTTCAAACAGAACTTCCCATCCAATTTACATTATCACTTTTTTTTTCTATATTGCCCATTTCAAACATTTGCAATATTTTTGTGTTTATTATTTGTTTACATAAGGTTGGGTGATTATTTCTTAACGTTTTTTACATTTCACATAAGAAAAAAAGCAGACAATAGTCCTGTGACACTTCATGGTAAAACCTTTGTGCCTTACTCCTGTTATCTTGCCCAGGAACACACTGCTTACCAGAATGTCTTGGAATTGATATTCCCTATTGGTAACTGTACAGGATGACATATCCTCATTCACACTCCTGTCTTTTCCCAGTCCTGAGCTTTATACTTATCTGAGGATGATCCAAGATGCCTATAGCATTCATATTTTCTTTAGTGTTCCATAAATATCAGTCCCTGGGACATTTCCTCCCAGAAGACAGCCTGAAGAATGGGAGTAGAGCCTCTTAGAGGAGCAAATGAGTGTCCTTGAGTTTGAGAGAAGTCTTCTGGTATATTCTTCATGTAAAAAGCTAACCCACTGGGATTTTAAGTTTTTTGGTACTAGCCTCAGTTTTCATTTCTTAGAGAGACATTCCCAGTCAGCCCATCAGATGTGGGTATTCAGGGGAAAATGCACAAATTATTTCTCAAATATTTCAAGGGAGAAAATACCAAAGGATAAGGATAACCCACCCCCAGGAAAGTCTTTTAAAAATCTGCAACACAATACACACTTCATGTGCATTGAAAGCAAGGGTGCAGTTTCTCCAGTGAGGGTGGCCACTGAGCAATTCTGTGATCAGAATAAGGGTGGGATGTATAGGAAAAGATCCAAGGTATAGGGTGACCTTACTTGACACTTGAGTAGGGTATGTCTATATTCCAGTCACCAGTCTCATTCCCTGAATTTTGTGTCTTGAAAAGCTTTGCTCATTTATTTTAGCTTCATTTTTTCATTAACTATAAAATGTAATTCATCCATAGCCCTCGAAGAATATGAAAATATTCCTAAAGGCAAGATAGAAGTGAATACTAAATATGGAGTCATATATTTTATTTCATAAAAAGAATGGTTTTACCTTGTTTCCACAGAGTAAATGTTGTTAGGTTCTGAGATTTATAATTTTTTTAGGGTGATTTCAAATGGGAACCCTGAGCTTAGCTTTGGAAAGATACCATGAAAAGAAAAGACAACTGGGAGGCTGAGGTGGGAGGATCACTTGAGTCCAAGAGTTTGAGACCTCTCCAGGCATGGTGGCTCATACTTCTAATCCCAGCAATAGGCAGACTGAGGTGGGTGGGTTGCGTAAGCTCATGAACTCAAGATCAGCCTGAGCACGAGCAAGGCCCTATCTCTAAAAACTAGTCAGGTATTGTGGCAGGCACCTATAATCCCAGCTACTTGGGAAGCTGAGACAAGAGGATCATTTGAACCCAAGAGTTTGAGTTTGCTGTGAGCTAAGATGGTACGGCACTCTACAGAGGTGACCAAGTAAAACTCTGTCTCTAAAAAAAGAAAAAAGAGTTTGAGACCAACATGAACAACATAGCAAGAACCCATCTCTACAAAAAATTAGAAAAATTAGTGGGGCATGGTGGTACGTGCCTATAGTCCCAGCTAATAAGGAGTCTGAAGTCTCCTGCCCACAGGTTGTCACACCACAAATTGTGCAGTGATTCCACATCACCTCCTGTTGTCAGAGGGGACTAAGGTTTTTGAGAGGAGGAGTTCTGAGGTTGGATTCCTTCTCCTTATTGTGACACCCACCTTTTTATGGACATGAAGACTAGACAGGGATGTGGTCATATTCTTCTCAGACAAGGCTCCACCCTCTGGAATTAAACTCATAGGTCCTTTACCTCTAGAATGTCCCATCAAAACTCCACACCAGTGTGAAGAGACTTCTGGCTTGTTCCAACCCTCAGATCTTGAATTTGTAGCAGCAACCTGACTCTTCTGCCTTGCTGCTGTCCCAGGCAAAGGTAATCTTATCTCCCTGCATGGAACAGAAAGAAGCATATCCCGCCCTTGGCTATCATTCCTAGCACTGGAACACCAAAAGAAGTTACCGAGGCAAAGATATAAATCAGTGGAAGATTATTAAGATAATGTTTATAGACATTACTGGGAAAAAAATGCAAACAACAGATGTATCTTTTATTTTTCAGAATGAGCAGTTGGGAACTTCAGTATTTAAACATGAGAAGGCATACAGAAGAACTAGGGCAATGGATACTGAGGTAAACTATTTACATTTTTTGTAAAGCTTAGGAAATTTACATTTTACAAAGGATAACCTGAATTTAAACTTGAACAGAAAAAGAGAGTGAAGGAAAAATCAATTTTCTGGCTCTGTGCCCTTTGCTCAGTGGTTAGGGCACCGGCCAGGTACACTGAAGCTGGTGGGTTCCAACCCAGCCCAGGCCTGCTAAACAACAGTGAAAACTACAACAAAGAAATAGCTGGGTGTTGTAGTGGGTGCCTGTAAGTCCCAGCTATTTGAGAGGCTGAGGCAAAAGAATCGCTTAAGCCCAAGATTTTGAGGTTGCTGTTAGCTGTGATGCTACAGCACTCTACTGAGGGTGACATCATGAGACTGTGTCTCAAAAGAAAATTTATTTTTTTTTGGTAAATGTCCCTGGGTTGATCTTGTCTCTGTCCTACACCTGCGAAGATAAACTTGTACAAAACATTATTAGTATGCAATCAAACAGACTTTAGTTTTAGGAGGTAGATTTGGGCTGCAAACCAAGTTAGGTTACACGTTTTTGCTTTGGGGTTTCCAGCAAGAAATTCCTTTATGAATTATCTGAGGGCAGTCCTTATAGAAGGACTGCCTATTTTCAATCTGTCATTTAGGGCAGTTTCACTACAGGATGCCCCCCCATTTTTTTTTTTTTTTTTAAGACAGAATTTCACTTTATCGCCTTGGGTAGGTGCTGTGGCATCACAGTTCACAGCAGCCTCCAACTCCTTGCTTAGGAGATTCTCTTGCCTCAGCCTCCCTAGTAGCTGAGACTACAACACCTGGCTCTCTTTGTTGTTGTTGTTGTTGTTGTTGTTGTTGTTGTTGTTGTTGTTGTTGTTGTTGCAGTTTGGCCAGGGTCTGGTTTGAACCCACCACCCTCAGCATATGGGGCCGGCGCTCTACCCACTGAGCCACAGGCACTGCCCCCACTGAAAATTACCTCTGAAGTCATCATAGATAGGGAAACAGGAAATTGTAGCTAAAGGTACCTTTATTTACAAAATATTTATTATGAAATTATAAAAAATATGTACAAAGTGTTCTCTATGTGTTGGCTACCTCTTTGTAAAATTTGTAATGAATATTGTGTAAAAGGTTTAGCTCCAATTTCTGATTTTTCATACGTATAGAGACATTGAAGTGACTTTGGGGACAATCTGTAGATTTCTTCAAAAATACATTTATAGGACAACAATCAACCCTCTTTCTCTGTCATATAATGACCCTGATATCTTTAGACCTACAACTGATACAGAGATTATGGGGCCCAGAGACAAATGCTGAATTACAGATGTGCATTAATGTACCTGAGGATTTCCATTTTTCCATTTTCCTTCTTTCTGAATTCCTTTGGATGTACACAGGGCACTAGCTTGCTCCCCAGTTCTCCAAGACCTAAATCTGTAGTTCCAAATTCTAAATCCGGGTCCCTCGTCAGACACTGCTACATTCTCTAGCCCTTGGAAACTTTGAAGGTCCAGCAGACAATGTTGTGTTTCAAGATTATGATTGGTGTTCTTAACTTAGACCAAAAGTATTTGTGTTGTTAAAATAGTGCTGGGTAGAAGGGACTCTGCTGTGTTCTCTAGCTGAATGCTGCTCTAGTCTAGGACAAGTAACACCAATAATAGGGGGAATTGTTGAAGAAGGCATTTCATAGGCTCACTCAAAAGGTGCAAAATTTTATGCAAATTCACTTCCCGAAAGCCAAACTCAGCATACCAGAGTTGGTAGGAAAAAAAGCAGTTTATTCAAGAGCAACATAAGGGCTCAGTGCCTGTCGGTCAGTGGTTAGTGCCCTGACCACATGGTCTGGGGCTGGTGGGTTCAAACTGTCCCGGGCCTGCTAAACAAAACAAAATACCAGGGTATTATGGTGGGCACCTGTTTTCCTAGCTACTATGGATGCTGAGGCAAGATAATTGCTTGAGCCCAAGAGTTTGAGGTTGCTGTGAGCTGTGACACAACAGGACTCTACAGAGGGCAATATAATGAGACTCTGTCTCAAAAAAATAAAAAATAAAAAAAGAGCAACATAAGGAGATCACTGACTAATTTTGCAAAACCACCTCATGCTCCTCAGCTGACCAAAAGGTTGTGAAAGGGAAAGGAGCCTGGGAAGCTATGTGCAGGAGCTTTCTATGTGTAGGTCCCCCTGGCTTGTTGCAAAGGTTACTTGCCATCTGGCAGTCTGCTGGATCATGGCAGAAATGGAGGTTAACTGCTCAGCATTTTTCTTCACCAGAAGTTCTGAAATCTTGGTTCTTTGGTTAATTGCTAAACACCCATTCCTGAAATTCATTTTTTTTTTTTTTGAGACAGAGCCTCAAGCTCTCACCCTGAGTAGAGTGCGGTAGCATCACCGCTCACAGCAATCTCCAACTCCTAGACTTAAGTGATTCTCTTGCCTCCACCTCCCAAGTAGCTGGGACTACAGGCGCCCACCACAAGGCCTGGCTATTTTTTAGTTGTAGCTGTCATTGTTGTTTGGTGGGCCCAGGCTGGATTTGAACCCACCAGCTCAGGTGTATGTGGCTGGCGCCTTAGCTGCTTGAGCCACAGGCCCTGAGCTCATTCCTGAAATTCTTAAACAAGGATATAAATAGCCATTGTAAAGATAAGTGACTATTTGCTTTAAGATAGAGTAATTGCTGTTCCTGCAGGATCTCATACTTAGAGGGGCTCAGGATACTGAATAACTTGTGTGCATATTAAATCCTTGGAGGTGATGATTACCTGAGTGGTTCTCAGCCCAGGCTTCTAGGTAGGATTCTACGTCCAGTTTGAAGAAATGCCATCATCTGTGATTCCACTTTCTCACAGTTTCTGTTAGTCTAGGTTGTTTCATCCACATGGTTTTAATTATTACCCCCCATGTGATGTTAAGGTTAGGCCAGTGTCAAGCATGAGAGTTTTAAAATCTGTTGAGGCTCTTTTTCCCAAGAGAGGTCACAGGGCCTGACCTGCTTGTGCTTCATGGGGACAGGACAGCACCACCAATATTACCGTGCCATAGCCGAAATTGCTAGCAGGGTAGGGCACTTGAGGGCAAGAAATATGAAAGTCACACTTTGGCTTTATGTGAAAGCTCCTTGTTCCAGACTGTCTCCTATAATAAAGAACGGGAAAGGGAGATATATATATATACTTTGTTTTGCTTCAAGGTTATTCAGCCTGTGGATGTTGTGAGAGCAGGTGAAGGGGCTGTATTGATGCCTTTAAAGCCATATTACCAGGATGCAGGTGGAATATATATCCGGGTAATCTCACCTGAGAAGGAAATCAAGGGCAGTCAGGGAAAGAGAAAGAACTGGTTGCTTCTCAGCTAAATATGTCTTAACGCAGGGTTGTGAGTACCTTTTCTTCTGCAATGTCTCACGTTTTGAAGTTGGAAATCTTTTCTTTATGTATGATGGTCCTGCCTAATGAGCTTGTTTCAAATACTCTTTTGCCCTTTTTTTGTAATAGTGAAGAGGCTCTGAGAAATCCTCCTCCCCTCCATATACAGCAGTGTCTTCTCTCCATTCTCTCCATCCAAATTCCCATACGCCCTGGAGAATTTTCATCACAAATTTATGTTTATAATAAATTATGTTTTATAATTCTGCAAATGTTCCCTTTGTGCCTATTTTAACTTTTTTATTTGGTTGCAGCTGTCATTGTTGTTCAGGTGGGCCTGGGCTGGATTCAAACCCTCCAGTTCAGGTGTATGTGGCTGATGACTTAGTCGCTTGAGCCACAGGCACCGAGTCTTGTGTCTATTTTAAATGGAAATGAGTGGATACCCATATTACCCGGTGTGGATGATGTTGGGTCATTGGATATTAACAAAGCAGGGGAGTAAGTACTGTTCAGTTTTGGTCCAGAAGCCCCCTCAGTGCTGTGTAAAATAAGGTGATACACATGCAGTTTACAGAAGATGGCATTAATGGCCTAGAGTAATTCAAAGTTCTCAAAATCAGAAGTATTAGAAAAGCTTTGCTTTCTAGGATGCTAAGGAGAGTTTTTCCTTAAAGATAGCATTAAGGATTAGAAAATAGGGCAGTTATCTGTACGTTTAGCGGTTTGTTTTTTTGTTTGTTTGTTTTGTTGTTGTTGTTTTGAGACAGAGTCTCAAGCTGTCACTCTGGGTAGAGTACCTTGGTGTCACAGCTCAGAGCAAACTCCAACTTTTGGGCTTAAGTGATTCTTTTGACTCAGCCTCTCAAGTAGCTGGAACTGCAGGCACTTGCCACCATGCCTGGCTATTTTTTGGTTGTAGTTGTCATTGTTATTTAGCAGGCTCAGGCTGGATTTGAACCCACCAGCTCCGGTGTATGTGACTGGTGACCTCACTGCTGAACTACAATCGCCAAGCCTGTATTTTCAACTTTGAAAAAAAATGTTTTCACTGGTTTTTATCAGAATATGATTAAGTGCTTTGGGGAGAGTATCAACTCATTTGCACCTTCTGAGATTCTCTTTTATACCTTGTTTGGAAAATATAGGTTCTAATGGTTGTTTACTGGGTCAACATTCAACTGGGATAAATCCAGTCTCACGTGTGATAAAATACTATCAAAGGACAAAAACATTGGCATTCCCATTAAGCTTGTTGGAAATTCAAAAATGAAGCTTTACCCAATATCTTCTGAGTAAAAAACTGTATTTGAATCTTGGTGCTCATATTACAGTGGTTACTTGCCAGCCACATGCACCAAGGCTGACTTTTTTCAGCCCGGCCCAGGCCAGCTAAACAACAGTGACAACTGCCAGAAGAAAATAGCCAGGTTTTGTAGTGGGCACCAGAAGTCCCAGCTACTTGGGAAGCTGAGGCAAGAGAATCGCTGAAGCCCCACAGGTGTGAGTTGCACTTTACTGAGAGCGATATAGTTAGACTATGTCTCAAAAAAAAAAAAAAAAAAAACCCACAAAAACTTCAGTTCATGCTTGCACACATTAAAATCTTAGGGTTTTCATTTACCTCACCATGATATTTTCACATAAGAAATATGTACAGGTTATAGAGTATGATGTAAGCAGGCTCAAGAATCCACATGCCTGTATTGGTGGCCTTATTTTTGCATTGTAAAGCCAAAAAGTACAGTATCTACACTGGGGTGGTGGATGTTATCCCATCCTCTTTCCTCAGTGTTAGAGAGCACATGAGGGAGTATCTCTTTACTATACTTACTACATAATACCATTCAGTTATGTAAGTCAAAAGAAGTTCTCAACCACTCATTTATGTAAAAATGAAATTAAATAATCCTATGACATCATGATGAACATGGTTTTTGTTAGTTTTTTTTTCTTCTTTTTCAGGAACTGTTGACATTCAGAGATGTGTCTATAGAATTCTCTATAAATGAGTGGGACTGCCTGGATCCTGCTCAGCAGAATTTGTATCGGGATGTCATGTTAGAGACCTACAGTCACCTGGTCTTTCTAGGTGAGGGTAACTTACATACACATTTTTTACTATACACTAAGCATTTCATATTGTTTCTCTGTAGGTGGGTTTTGTGGAGATTATTCTTTGACTGCATTAGTTTCATATTGTTGTGTCTAAGGAAAACATAAGTTCTTGGTGTAGAAAAGAAAATATTTCACATGTTATCTTGGCATTATATCCTTCCCTACATTGATGGTAATTTCAGAAATGCAGAGGCTTAGAATTGTTGCCCATACCTTTAAGCCTCATATCTAGCACCAAATTTTATTTGCATAGTACAGGGTAGTGGAGCATTTTAAATACTTTTCAAATACTGTAAAGTTTCTGTCAGAAAACTCAATTTTTTAATTATTCTTTTGGGATCTCTAAAATGTTGTGTTCTCTACTCTACGAAGTTACTAGATTGTTAACTGATGAAGCCTGACAAGCGTCATGTTATCTTTTTTTTCTAATGAAACAGGGCTTGCCATCTCTAAGCCCGAGCTCATCACCTGTCTGGAGCAAAGGAAAGAACCCTGGAAGGTGAAGACTCACCAGACAGTGGTCAAGCACCCAGGTAGGTTGGAGTAAATGAAGCAGATAACACTGGTCAGAGGTCCAAAGTTGAAGGAGAAAACCAAAGAATGCAATGTGATTAGGGAAGCTCAGCTTAATTGGAAATGATTTCTGGGAAGCCTGGGTTTCTTTCTCTTGTTACATAAAGGCACCTCTGTTCTTGTTTTCATTTCTTATGTTTATTTTCTCATTGAGACAAAGGCTCAATGTGTTGCCATCAGACTAGCATGCCATGGCATCAGTGTAGCCTGGCCTTTTCTTTTTAATTTTTAGAAAAAGCTTAGTTTTCAGTGATGTTCTTTCTCATTTATAGTGAAAAGAAAGAACTTTCTACGGCTTATCCAGGACTGCAAAATTGGACTGCTATTTGATTGATTTTCAGAACATAAAAATATTTCTGTATTTTTGAGGACCTCTGAAACATTTTTAAAAAAATTTCTTTAGGCCTGGTGCCTATAGCTCAAGTGGCTAAGGAGCCAGCCACATACACTAGAGCTGGTGGGTTTGAATCCAGCCTGGGCCTGCCAAACAACAATGGCAACTACAACCAAAAACTAGCCGGGTTTTTTTTTTTTTTTTTTCACTTTTTCTTTTTTTTTATTATTATTATTATTATTATTATTTTTATTATAGATAAAAATATGCACCATAGATGTGGCCTGGCCTATCACCCTTCCTCCACCCAAACCTCCCCCCTCCCTTCCCCTTCCTTGGTCCTTTCCCCATAGTCTTGTGGTATAGTTGGGTTATAGCCTTCATGTGAAAGCTATAGTTTAGCTTCATAGTAGGGCTGAGTACATTGGATAC
>CAUYPK010053155.1:0-65959 GCA_963574355.1 Loris lydekkerianus | reverse complement strand
AACCGCACAAAAGTTTGATGTGTGAAACAATTTTGTGTGATTAAGTATAAAATGATTTTTCTTGTGAGGGTGTTTTATTTTTTTTTTTTTTTTTTTTTTTTTTTTCTGTAGAGACAGAGTCTCACTGTACCGCCCTCAGGTAGAGTGCCATGACATCACACAGCTCACAGCAACCTTTAACTCTTGGGCTTCCGCGATTCTCCTGCCTCAGCCTCCCCAGCAGCTGGGACTACAGGCCCCGCCACAACACCCGGCTATTTTTTTCTTGCAGTTAGGCCGGGGCTGGGTTTGAACCCACCACCCCCGGCATGTGGGGCCGGGCGCCCTACTCACTGAGCCACAGGCACCGCCCGAGAGAGGTTTAATTAAACATTGTGGATCTTGAGGAAAACTGCTGGCTTTGAAGATGGTTCCAAGCTAAGAAATGTGGATGGCTTCTAGAAGCTGGAACAGCCCCCAGATAAGAGCCAGCAAGGAAATGGGGCTATCAGTCCTGTAGCCACAAGGAATTCAATTATGCCAACATTGGTTAAGAGGCTTTCAGAGACTCGGGAAGGAAATACAGCTTTGCTGACACCATTATCCCCATGAGACCCCTGGCAGACTTCTGACCTAATAACAATCAAGTGATAAATCTGTAGTTCAAGCCATCAATTGGTGGTAATTTGTTTTGGCTGCAAATGGGAATGAGTACACAAGTCTTTAACCCTTTCAAATCCAATTTTCCTTCCATCTGCATAATCCCCAGCAGGGGTAGGAAAGAGGTTGGTGGGTTATTTGTAACCTGATGATTTTATTATCTATGTTGGGTTAACATAAAATAATTAAAGTGTTTTTGTCTGACATTCAGTCAGAAAGGGTGTTATTGTGATGATTCTACTATTTTGCTTGGAAAAAATCTTGAAAGAATTAAATCTCTTTTTTTCAGTGTAACATACTAGGCTCCTCACAAATATTCCTACCTGACTATGTTTTTAGCCATCTGTGTTTTTCAGTATTTCTGAAATTTTTTCCTGTGATAGCTTCATGAAGCTAGTTATGCTCTTTAATAAATAGGATGTTTTCCCATGTCATTTCCTCTGCTTGGAAAATTCCTATAGCTTTTTTCTAATCTTCTGATAAGACTGGGATCACATGCCATCTTCTGTGGTTACTGAATCCTCACAGACTCCATTGTAATTTGTAGGACCCCACACACTAGCACTTGTCTCACTACATTGTAACTTCTATATGTTTATTTCCCTCAGGAGGCTGAGACACATGAAAGGGTGGTTTTGAAAGTACATATATTGAGAATAAGATAGAGTCTGTCAGGCTAGGACAGATATGAGACAGCTGGTCTGGTCGGTTTCCATCCTGCCTGAACTTACCTCCTATCTCCCATTCTTACTGTTTTGTAAATTTAGCTCCCACCCTAAAGATGCCTATCTTGAATAGTTTAGATGGATTAATTTAGGAGATTAATTTTTTGAATTAGATGTTGTTAATTGTTTGGGTCATGGGTTCTGCCAATTATTGTTTAAGATAAGGGTTAACCTGGTCTTCACTATGAACTTAAATATATAAACCTGTAATGTTGGAAATGGAAGAACAGAACAGTCTTGGACAGGCTACTCTCACTGTTGTCCAGAATTCTGGACTTCTGACAAATCAAGTTCGGTGGACCTATCCCAGTCTCTGCATATGGGCTGACAGTTATAGGCAGCAGGACCCCCTTCACCCAGTAACAGTTTTAGGAAAACTACAGACTGTAACCTCACCCAAGTTGCTGGAATTTCTTTCTGCGGTCCTTGGTCTCAAGGATTTGAAGAGTGAACCCACAGACTGCAGATCAGTGATAAGACAGGATTTATTAGGAAGGAATACAGAAGGATTACAAAGCACCAGAGCTTCTGGAAGAAAGACCCAACTGGGAAGCCTCCACATGGGTCCTTTGTTTAGGAGTATAAGGTCTTAAGAACTACATTTGGCTAGGACTTGGTAGATAGGAGACATCTTTTCAATGTTAATGAGTGTATTAGCAACTGAATGAATGCAGTCCCTCCTGCTGGGGACAAAATGGCAGGGTGTTCCCTTTAGTAGAAGGCTCAGGAGCTTACATAAAATTGCCCAGGCCTAGGAAATGGGGGTTCCTTGTCCAGCACAGAATGAGGGAGTCAACCCTGTACCACCAACAAAGGACCCAAATTTAAGTTGACCTGCTTGCTAAGAGCACTATGATCCAATAGCTCAATGATTTAGTCCTCCAACCGAGGGTTTTTACAAATGAACAAGTTTTGCCACAATTAAAACAATCTAATGTTTTCTGGAATCTCTGGGAAAAGTTAATTCATAAATATTGCATTCCCAGCTTTCAAACATATCTTTATGTAGAAAACAGCATGTCTTATATCTAAAGTGGGAAGTGTATTGACAGATTTTGTTTTACAGATGACCTCTAGTGCAAAATGAATTGATCTCTAGTAAGGTTAGAAATTAGAAACATTTAGATGAACCTGAAAACTTAAAACCTATAGTTATGTCTCACCATGGACTTAACTGCTTGGAGAAATTAGTTGATAATTTTTTTTTTTTATTACATGTTGATGCTGCTTAAACATATAAAATGAAATTGCTATCTTTCCCATTGATAAATATGCTTGATAAAATATATCTGGATCTATCTCTCCAAGGATTTGGTCTTTGTGCAATAGTCATTTTGGGGGGTTAGTATTCCTTATCTGGAAAAATAACTGGACTTTAAAATCTATGTTCTTCAAATCATGTATGATTCCCTTTTTCTGAAGTCTGTCTAAGAACTGTAAAAGTAAACTATCATGATGGAAATTATGACGTGGTTGCCTAACTGGGAAATGTAGGTTGATTAGGAAAAGGAATGAGGAAATTTATTGGGGTAATAAAATAATTTACTAAGCCCAAAGTGACCCAAAACATTACTCAAATAATTTTATTGTACTTATATCCTCTCTCTTTTCGGTACTTTTGGTTTGGGTTGATGTTAGTCTTAAAACAGAATGGCTATTCTGGGAGCTTCAGTGATCAGCTGCTGCTGTCTAAATCTTTCAATTCCTTTTCTCCATTTTTGAGAGCATTATTAACACAAACTTGCACATATCTGTGTGTGACAAATGCAGTAGAAATACTTATTTAGTTTGATATGTTATAAACAGAAAGACAAAATATTACAAATATTTCCACTTAGCATCTCTTGATCATTAGCAATATTTAATTTAAAAATCTCTTTTAGTGACCCTTTCTTTTGTAATTATTTGAAGTAACTTCACTCATTTCAGAAAAAAAAAAAAAAAATTATCTGAACTAACTCCTTACATTCTAAGTGTGTGCTTTTGCTAATCGAAATATGAGACTAGATGCCTTGAAGTTGTACATTTGCCATTGCAAATTCATGTAATTAAATCAATAAATTTAAAGTAAAGTTAAGGAGGGTGATAATGAGTTTGCTCATAGTAATATAAACTAATCGTGTTGGAGAAGAAATGTGCAGCAACTGAGATGATTCAACGATTCTAATTAAGGCAGTAGTGAGAAATGCAATCATAGGCAGAATGCCGAATGACCTAGTTTTTCCTCCCTTTCTCGCTTTTGAAGTAACTTCACCAAATGAGGTGCCCTCTGCAGTGTTCCATGTTTATTTTATAAACTCTAATGATTAATATCTGAAATGCAAGTAAAGAAACATCATAAGAAACAAGTCATTTAAAACATCATTGTCTGATCACACAAGAGTGTGCTTCACATTGAATTACAGTAATTCATTGCTGTATTTCTAGTAGGCCATTAATTGTACCTATGAAATCTCTTGCTTTACAATATTCGGGCACTTGGATTCTAAATTAAATTCAGAGTGATTGTCTTAGATAGTTCCTCTTTATTCTGGCTCAAATTTAATTAAACCCAATATAATCACATGAAACTGGGCCATAGTTAAAACTATAAAATACTTTAGATCAAAGAAAAAATATTAATTAACAGAAGAAATGCTAAGTTATCATTTGTTTTTTTGTACATACTTTCATTATTTTTTCAAAAGTCCCCTTGTCGATGCTAACCATTTTAGAACCTGGTTTTGTGAATACTTTCAAATAGAGTACAAACCATATAAAAGGAAACAGAGAATGAAATAAAAGGAAGGCCAAGAATCATCAAATCATAGATCCCCAAAGGCATCTAGTCCCACTTCCATGCAAAGAGGTGACTTTGCCACGTAATAGGGTGTAAGGGCAAACAAGGGCCAACCCATTGACATTCAGGTGGCCCATTTAAGTCAGCTCTGGGCTCTCTTTAGGTTCATATGTTTAGAAGCTCTTTAGTGTTAAGTTGTCTTCGCCTAGAATTGGGGTAGTAGGGACGGAGATAAAAGAAGTTCCTCACTTCATGAATAATTTTTTAAATGGCATAAGATAATATGATTTAGCATATCATAACTGAATAAAATATAGCCAGAAATGATTTTGTAATTTTCTCTTGTCTGCATTTCTTAGCTTTGTTTATCAGCTTATTTGTTTTTCTTGCAGTGATATGCAAGTAAAGTTTTAGAGGGAGTAGGGCTGGAAGTCTTTCTTTGGAGGCCAAAAGAATGTGGAGCATTGTTCTACAGCCTGTCTGGGAGCAATAAACTCTGAGAGAATAGCATAAGGGAGATGATTAACTTCTCTTTCTTCTTTGGAGAACTCATGTATTCAACATTGTATAGTTCTTAGTGTACTGTGAGAGATGAATAATGAAGTTCACAAATACCAAGTCCTCATTGCCAGGAAACCATTGTTGAAGTGTCCAAATATGTTCCAGAAATCAATTCTCCTTTTTAAAATACAAATAGAGCAAGTATATATTTTCCCTTCTAGAAACATGCTATTCAACTTGAAGGAAAGAATTTAGGCCATAATAAAAAATTGGTTTTTGTGTCTTTTTTGTTATAATATTATAATACATAATAAATCAATGCATAGATTGATTTATTATCTCTCTATGAGCAGCTCAATCAGACCCTAGTCAATCAGCATAAAATAAACATTCTAGTTCTTTTCATTTTTATGATATTTCTCCCATGAGTATTAAACAAAATTTGACTCTAAAAAAATTTAAGAACACAAAAGATACAAAAACCGTAGTATAAGTTGCCCATAATTAAACAACCCATGAACAGCTGCTTTTAACATAGTCTACCTTTCACATAGGCACACAATTATATTAACATGTGTATGGAAACAATATCTGACAGTTATGAAACATACTGCAAATATTAGCCATCATTAGTAAATAAAAATTGTTATTATGATCTGGAACATAATTTGTTTTTAATTAGGGTTAATGAAGGTACACATAATTAGGTTACATTATTTGCCTTTGTAAGGTAAAGTCCAAAGTCTAAGTTGTAGTGTTTTAAGTAGTTAGATTATGTTGAATCTATAGATGTGTCATACTTTATGAAATTTCTCCTATTTTGGGGCAGTTACTGTTTATAATATATGCTATCAATATTCTTATGCATAAATCTCTCTACATCTCAGTAGGTAATCCTAAACTTACAGAAGTCAAAATATCTGGCAAAGACAAAAGTACATTTCAAAAAATGTTCCCCTATATTCTCTCCATAATATTGAATTGCTCTCTAAATATAAAATGTATGCACTTTATTTTAGTCGTAGCAACAGTGTGAGTACATTGATTTCCCCAGAAAATGTTGGGCATTACATATTGGAAAACAGTTACTCATATTCGATAGAGAAAACATCGTAACATAATTCTTAAATTTCCATTCTGCCCATTTGTTTTTCCTTTTTCCTTTTCAGTTGTTAGCCACATCCCCCCCCCCCCCCAATTTTCTATTTAGGAAATTTTTATTGTAAAAGTCAGTATTTAAAAGTCAAGTATTTACAATTCAAATGAGTTACAGCATTTTGCTGGAAGCCCTGCTGCACAAAAATGGGAAAAGCAGTGGCCCCACCCCCTTGCTGAGTCTCAATAGCTAGGGAGGAGAATCTAGGGACAGACCCACTGACTCTACGCCTCACCACTCCAACCCTTCATCCCTGCCCAAAGTAAGTCAAATAAGCAGCGACTCTGCGGCCCCAATCAGCACAGACAGAAAACAAGAATCCATGGACAGTTCTGACTGAAACTTCCAGTTAAACTTGCTCAGGCAGCTTGAGCAACACCCATTCAAACAAGTTCTTGGGGTCATCAGAGATCACTAGGCACAGACAGCAGGCGAGGGCTCTCCAGGAGCTGGGGAAGAGCCCCTTCTAGCAGCAATGAGAGCCAGGAGAGATCACCTCCTGAAGCCACAGTTGGCACTGCGGCACCACTGTTTACTACTCCCTCCCCACTGCTATTCAGCATAGTCCTGGAAGTCCTACCTAGTGCAAGTGGGCAAGAGAAGGCAATCAAGGGTTTTCACATGGAGATAGAAGAGGTCAAACTCTTGCTCTTTGCAGATGACATGATTTTATACCAGGAAAACCCTTGAACTCAGCTACAAAGCTCCTAGAAGTGATCAAGGAATATAGCAATGTCTCAGGATACAAAATCAATGCCCACAAATCAGTAGCCTTCATATATGCCAATAACAGTCAAGCTGAGAATAAAATCAAAGACTATATCTTTTATAGTAGCTCCAAAGAAGATGAAATACCTGGGAATATATCTAACAACAGACATGAAAGAACTCTATAAAAAGAACTATAAAAGTCTAAGAAAAGAAATAGCGGAGAATGTTAAATCGAAGAACATACCATGCCCATGGCTTGGAAGAATCAACATTGTTAAAATATCCATACTACTCAAAGCAATCTACAAATTTAATGCAACTGTCATCAAATCACCAATGTCATGCATAGAAGAACTTGAAAAAACAGTAGTTCATTTTATACGGAGCTAGAGAAAAACCCAAATAGGCAATATAATTTTTAGAAATAAAAAGAAATCTGGAGGCATCATGTTATGTTAGACTTCAGGTTATACTACAAGTCTATAGTGATCAAAACAGCATGATACTGGCACAATAATAGAAATATGGATCTATGGAATAGAATAAATAATCTAGAGATGAACCCATCTCACCATTTGATCTTTGATGAACCTAAGAAAAGCATACATTGGGGGAAAGAATCCCTATTTAATAAATGGTGCTGGGGAACTAGTTATCCACATGTAGAAGACTAAAACTGGAGTCACAACTCTCACCATTGACAAAAATTGACTCTTGTGGAATAAAATATTTAAATTTAAGACATGAAACAATAAAAATTCTAAAAAAAGTATGGGGGAAATCTCTTGACAATATTCGCCTGGGAAAAGATTTTATGAAGAAGACCCCCTCTCCTCCTGCCCCCGGCGATTGCAGTAACACTGAAAAAATACATGGGATTCAATTAAGCTAAAAAGCTTCCGCACAGCTAATGGTACCACAATTAAAGCAAACAGACTTTAATCTGTTTTTTTAGAGGCTTTTTGCATGTTACGAATATGGCAAAGGGCTGATAACTAGAATCTACAAAGAGCTTAAATTAATCAACAAAAAGAGAGCAAACAATACCATTTGTAAGTGGGCAAAAGATTTGACAGAAACTTCTTTGAAGATGACAGATGGCCAACAAACACATGAAAAAAATGCTTGTTTCCAATCTTTAGAGAAATGCAAATCAAAACCATTCTGAGCTATGACCTAAAGCCAGTAAGATCAAGCCACATCACAAAGTCCCAAATATGCAGATGCTAGTGTGGATGTGGAAAGACATGGAGGTCAATTGGCAGGATCTCACCTAATGTGCACAGTGGGAGGGTATTCAGCAAGACCCCTGGGTGAAGGGCTCAACTACAACTTGAATTTTACCTTAGCACTTCTACACTGCTACTGGGACTGCAAACTAATACAGCCTTTATGAAAAGAAGTATGCAGATTCTTAAAGAACTGAAAGTCTTCTTTCTATGTGATCCCTCAATTCCATTACTAGGTATCACCCAGAAGAACAAAAATAATCTTACCACAGACATATCTGCACCAGAATTGCAGCTCAATTGCCAAGATGTGGAAGCAACCCAAATGCCCATCAACCCATGAGTGGATTAACAAACCGTGGCATGTGTGTACCATGGAGTACTATGCAGCTATAAGAAAAGATGGAAACTTTATAACTTTTGTGTTTACTTGGATGGAGTTAAAACACATTCTTGTTAGTAAAATATCTTAAGATTGGAGAAAAAATCCATCATACCAATATATAATCCATCAAAACCAATATATAGGCAACTATATGCCCACACAAGTGGTAAAACACAAATATAGTCTAGCAAGGGAGAGGAGGGTGAGAGGAGGGACGAGGAAGACGATTGGTGGGGTCTCACCTAATGTGCAAAACATGAGAGTTCTCAGCAAGACCCCTGGGTGAAGGGCTCAACTGCAACTTGAATTTTACCTTAGAATTGAAAACAAAGGAACTTAAATATTTGTATCATCATACTGATTTGAAATAAAGAAGTGATTTTTAAAGTTTAAATTTTTATCTGACTTCTACATTTAAACATTTAAAATTTTATGTGCCCAAATACTCTTTACATATTTTTAGAAAACACACATGGAAAAAGTCAAATAAGGGTTGGTATGTAGCTTGAAAATTCTTCTTCCAGACAATGAATGCCTCTAATCTCTTATCATTGGGGAATTTATTTCACTACTTCATTATGTAGGTTTATTTCTTTTTGGAGTGTTTCTATGAAAAACTAATGAGCAGATTTTCAAATCAGTAAAAATAATCAGAGATCTTACTGAATATCAAGCTTTAACCACAAGGAGATTCAGGTAAAGTGCTAAGACCACCAATACTGGTTCTCAGGTTCCCATGTTTGTCACATCGTTCCACGATCTGGCCCAGATTGACGTGTGAGATCTCTAAGCAGCTCATACTTACCAAAGAGGATGGCCGTAGTCCATTTGGGCTCTGCTGTAGCAAGCACAGTAAAATGAGTAGCCTATAAACAAGAAACAACTTCATTCTCATAGGTCTGGAGATGGGGAAGTCCAAGATCAAGGCACCAGCAGATTCAGTGTGTAGGGAGGGTCAGATTTCTCTTTCACAGACATTGTCTTTTCACTGTGTCCTCACATGATACAAAGTATAAATGAGCTCCCTGCACTGGGGTCTCTTTTGTAAGGGAATTAATCTCATTCCTGAGGGTTGTGCCTGCCTGACTTAATCACCTCCCCAGAGACCCCCATCTCCTAATACCATCAACAGGGCAGAGGGAGTGATGAATTTCCACCTATAAATTTTAAGGGAATGGAAGCATTCAAACCTTAGGAACATTGTTACAATTTTAAAATATCTTCATGTTATACTCTGGTAGTTACATAGCAATGTGACATTTTCCAAGGAAGTGACCAGGCATATTCTACCTATGTAGTTCACAGATTAGGATCCTCTTTTTAGAATACACCATCAGTGTTTCAAAGAAGTCCTGTCATTAGCAAGCGTGAAAGGAGTTTCATATGCGCCTTCTTCCCTCTTTCATTCCAGCCATGGGAGGGAGCTTAGGAATAGTCCTTCCCGCAACTGATCCATGAGATAACTGCAGCCCTGTCACTTAGAGTGAAACTTCTTGGGAAGCTCTATGCCAAAGGAACCCAGATAAATTGTGCCTCAGATTCTGATCACTAGAAAATATAAGAAAATAAATGTTGTTTTACTAAATGGCTAAGTGTTAGGGTACACTTTCATACAGCAATAAGTAACTCAGATATTGTTTGGTACCTGGGAATAGAGTGTTGTCATATAAATATGGATTTATATGGATTTGTGTCCAGGCAGGGGGCAGAAGCTGACATGATTTTGAGAAGCTTACTAGAGAAAGCCTAAATTGCCTTGAACAGACTGTTAGTAAGAATCTGGACGCTAAGAATGTTTCCAGGGAGAGCTCAAAAAACAAAGAACAAGATGTATTGAAACTAGAGGAAGGGAATCTTTGATATACAGTGACAGGCAGTTTATCAACACTAACTCCTGCAGCTAATGTGCAATGTAGAAAACACGTCTAATGAGCTGCATGAAGTCACTTAGAAGACTGCCACACGGTGTGCTTAAGGTGCTGTCTGGTTTCTTCTTTCTGCCTGTTATAATACCTGCAAGGGGAGCAAGACAGTGAGAGAAACATCATCTAACCAAAGGAGCCACAAATTAGGTTCTCAGCCTATTCAACTTGCAAATGATGCTAAAATTAAAAAGCATCTTCTGACAGAAACTGATTTCACAGCATTGCTAAAACAGCGTGGTCTAGAGATGAGTGTGACTGTGACATCTTTGGGCTGTCAGAGGACCAGTGGCCCTGCCCCTGAGTAGTGCTCAATCACACAGAGGACATTCTGAAGAGAAGCTGTGGGGTTCATGGCTAAGAGATTCGTGACTGTGTTTATTTGTCTAACGGAGTGAAACCCAGTGGATTTCACAGAAGGTCCTCAAAGAAAGTGACAAGACAGAATGAAACAAGGCTGCTGGATGCTTAGGACCCCACAGATCTACTTCCAACAAGTAGCATGAGAAAATTACTCCGCTGAAAACCAAGGTTAACTTTTCACGAGAAAGAAATCACTCAGATGGCAGAACCAGGAGCCAGATGGAGACTCGGACATCCATGGGGATTATCCTCTGGTTTTGAGACCTGAGGAGGGAGCCTCTAACAGCTGCTAATTGCCATGGACCAGGGGATCCCGTATTTTGTTCCCATTTTTTTCTTCTAGTCTTTTCCCACTGTTGGGATGGGAATAGGAGGAAAGAGATAGGAAAGGAGTTGAGACCATGAGAATCCACAAACAACATATCCCACAACATGTTGGATATGAGAAACTGGGGTAGGAAAAAGCCATATGTCATATAATTCTATTTACTTAGAGTAAGAACAGGCGAGAGAACTTTTCTGATGTTTGATGTCCCAATAATACTTGTGCTTGAAGGGGGAGGGACAAATGATCAGACTATAGAATGCAAGGGGCCTTCTGCATGGGGAGTACATGGTTATGTGCACTTTATGAAACGGCAAACTTATAGATATTTTTACATTGCCATTTGCAAACTTCCCATTTGTGTACTTTTATAAACATAAGTTACACTTCAGTAAGTGTATGTCAAAAAATAACTTATTTTAATTGTAATGTACAATAAAAGTAATGCAGACAAAAGAGGTAAGAAGGTTTTTAAAGTATTTTAAAGTTTATGCTTAATATAAACTAAGAGAAAGGTTTTATCTACTTTTGTACTGCCGTTTCTTTTTACTTTTTAAATTTTTAATTGGTAGGTAATAATTGTACATATTTATAGGGTTATAGTGATATTTTGATATATGTGTTCATATTTTGATATATGTGTCAAATCAAAGTAATTACCATATCCATCACCACAAATTTTATCATATCCTTAGGTTGGAAACATTCAAAATGATCTCTTCTAGGTATTTGAAAATAGACAATAAATTATTGCTGACTACAGTCACTTTAAAGTGCTACAGAACAGTAGGTCTTCTGTTTCTGATAAGCTGTAATTTTGTATCCATTAACCAACTTCTTCCTATCTCTTCCTCTCCCCTTCCCAGTCTCTAGTAACAGCACAGTACTGGCATAAAAATAAAGACACAGATCTATGTAACTGAACAGGAAACCTAGAGATGGAAACAGCCTCATATCACATCTGATCTTTGATGAACCAAACAAAAGCATGCACGGGGTAAAAAGCAATGCCTATTTAATAAATGGTGCTAGGAGAACTGGTTAGCCACATGTAGAAGACCGAAACTGGACCACATCTCTCGCCACTTACAAAAATTAACTCTCAATGGATAAAAGACTAAAGCCTAAGACGCAAAACTGTAAAAAACTCTAGAAGAAAGTGTGGGAAAGACTCTTAACGCTACCAGCCTTGGGAAAGAATTTATGAACAAGAACCCAAAGGCAATTGCAGCAACAAAAAAAATAAATAAATGGGACCCGATCAAGTTGGAAAGTTTTTGCACAGCTAAGAACACAATCAACAAATCAAAGAACAGGTTTTTAAATTATTTCTAGGAGTACCAATCTCATGGATAAAGTAAAATATTACATAATTCATACATAAATTATAATGCTGAAATTTCGTTAGCATTACCAGATCGCCTGCGTTCCCTTAGAAAAGCTACAATGTTTTTGCATTTAAAACAAAATGCTCATAGACTGTGTTACTCAAGACTTTTTAGGTTGCAGCTACCTTAAGAATAAAAAAAGGACTATATTGACCTCATAGGGTTGGGTAGTAATAATCCTTGCATTAGCTCCTGAAATGAAAAGGAATGCTGAAGAATCAGAATCTCTCTCTTCTCTTCCCCTCCCACCATTTTTTGCACCTTTTATCTATTCCTGTTTTTCTTTGGCTTTACTTTGCAAATACATATTATTGTTAAATATTTATGATACTCCCCCATAGCAAAATTCATACATGAAAATCCTTTCCCCAGGGTGATGGTATTAGGATCCTGAACTTTTTCCTTAAACTCAGACTCCTAACTTTTTTAATTGCCTATTTGAGATCTCCATCTAGATGCCTAAAAAGTGTATCAAATCTAATATTCCAACACTGAGCTCCTGGTGAGTCCTTTACATCTGCTTTTCTCACAGTTTTTCAAAATCAATAAGTTCAATTTTTCTGGTTACTCAGGCTAAAAATTACACTTGACTATGTTCTTCCTCCCATATTCCTGCATCAACTTTGTCAGCAAATCCTGGGCAACTAGACTGATGCTGTCTGATAGAACTTCCTATGATGATTCAAGGAATCTGTATCTGTGCAGTCCAATATGGCAGCCTGAGCTTATGTGGGTATTGAGTACTAGCACAACTGAGGAGTTTCATTTAAATGACTACACTTAGCTAGAAGCTGCCATACTGACTGACACCTAAACTTCCAAAGTTCATCTAGAATCTCATTACTTCTGATAAATCACATCAGGACAGTCCTACTCCAAACTACCCTCATCTCTTGTCTTCATTATTTCAATAGCCCCTGTAGTAGTGGTCCCATTCCTTCAGCATTCCACCCCTCAATCTCTTCTTATCCAAGGCAATACTGTTGAAATCTTTGTTATTTCCTGTCAGGACTTCTCCCAAAGCCCTCTAAAGACCTCTCTGCTCACTCGGAGCAAAAGTCCAAGTTACTGGAGCCCTAACCTTACCCCGGCCTCCCTTACCTCTTTGGCTTTTCTTTCATTGTTCTCCTGATTCACTTTGTCTCAGGTATACTGGCATTTATATCAACAGGCGCATTCCCAATAAGGACCCTGCAATTGATCCTTCCTCCCCCTGGGACGTTCTTTCCGAGCTTTCCACATCATTTGCTGTCTTGCTTCCTGTGGTTTATTCATTACTCCCATTCTCAGCCAGGCCTTTTCTGTCTACCCTTTCTAAATTCGCAACCCCTCCCACAATACTTCCTATCACCTTCAACTGATTTCTTCTCCTTAGTGTCTGTTATTAACATTCTAAATATCGTATTTATCATATTTATTGTCTTTCTTCTTTTTAACAATAAAAGTTCTGTGAGGGCAGGGATTCCTTTTGACTTTGCTGGCTGCTGTATCCTGAGCATCTGGAACTGTGCCAGAGCATTGCAGGTTTTTAACAAATAGTTACATCAACTGGGAATATATGCTTTATATTCTGCAAGACAATTTATGCAGAATCTCTTCAGTCCTGCGAATATCTGCTTTCTGTGGACCCATAGACATGACACCCATTAACTAAAACTTTCGGGCAAGACTTGGATTCACTGAAAAAAATGTATGTGCTTTGCCAGAAAAAAACCTTGAAAAAAACAGATGAACTCTTGGTACTTAAAGTCACTCAGTCAGTCTTCTGTGCTATGACAAAATCATTTCAATTATTTTAGACATAATTTGTCTATAAAGCACCAAAATGTTTTAATTTTTCTTAATATGTTGTTTTTTATACAATAATGTAAAACTTTTTCAGATTTAATTAAATCATTCTAAATCAGCTCTTCCTTTAAAAAATCAAGTCTTAAAGTTTCTCTCTAAACAGATATTTTAATTATTAATTATTTATAGGTTTAAAAACTGAAAATTAAAATATTAGCTAACATATCCTCAAAGTAAACTGTCTTTTGTTTGTTATTGTGGGTAAAAAGCTCAATTACTGTGTGATTTTCTGAATGTATTAATGTCACCATTTTAAAATGTAAGAATATGCTACACACTACACATTGTACAAATACTATTAGTAAGGGTCAACAAAAATAATTGTTTTTATTTAACATTAGTGTTCATTGCTGTCAATATTTAAAACAAATCAATATTTAAAATCCTGATATGGTGGTAAGATAATGGTATTGATAAAACTCACAGTTCCCAAACTGTGCATTGAGGCACCATGGGGCACCATAGGGAACTCACGCTGGTGTCATTGGGTATTTTACATTTTCAAAGAAACATAGAAGTCTTCGATATCTCTTGGACAGCACCTGAACATGTAGCTCGAGATAATTAACAGTTCCAACATTGAACTATAATACATTCTTCTCAATGATCTCAGATGTTTATGAGTCTGAATTTTCCTTTATTATCCTCAATAAAGTATCACAAGAATGAAAAAGCAAGTATCCAACATACTCGATATTCCTATAAGACCAGTAAATAAACATCTATCTGCCTACACAAGAGAAAAACCCAATTAAATTCAAAAGGAAGGGAGGAGGGAAGGGGAGGCGTGAGGAAGGTAGGGGATTCCTGAGCTCTCACCTAACTGGTACAATGTAAGGGTACATGCCACACCTCCTGGGTGAAGGGCTCAACTACAATTTGGACCTTACCTAACAAACACAAATAATGTAACTTAATGTTTGTACCTTTATATTTATCTGAATTTTTTTTAAGTTAAATACTGTTAGAAAATGAGTGTGCAATAGAAAAGAGGTTGGCACTGTCCAATCAGATTTGTGAGGGTGTTTGGCATGCCCCCTGGATGAAGGGCTCAACTACAACTTGATCTTTCCTTAGAATTGAAAACAATGTAACCTAAAAATTTGTACCCTCTTATTAATTTGAAATTAAAAAAAAAAAAAAGATAGGGGATCAAAACAAACAAAAAAAGCTGTTGTATGGTACTCAACTGGTATATGTAACCCATTAGTAAATGATTGTGATTATTTAGAATGAAATAAAATATAATTATTAAAAAATTTATGTATGACTTGTTTTTCAAATGACTACTAAATTGGTGAGATATTTGTTATTATTGCCTTGTATATACTTAATTACTTGATAAATAAAGTGACTAGAGATTTTTGGCCTAGGGGCACTGTGAAAATATTACCTAGATACAAGAATGTTATCAACTTAGAAAATGTGGGGAACCTCTGTAGTCGTATTACTTGCTTTGTACTTTTTTTTGTGCTTTTATTATTTACTAAAATTCTGCTTTGAATTTGTATAACTCTAGGAAACACTGGTTATAGGAAAATGGTGTAATGAGGTTCTTTATGATATAAAAATCATTTGCAAAAGTGAATTTGTGATCTTGATCCTAACCATTTGAGTTGCTTATCACTGATAGATAGAACTGGGGAACAATATTGAAGTTAGATTAATAACAAAAGATGATCAGAAAATTAAAAAGAAATTTTGGTTTCAGGAGAACTTCAAAACATAATTTTTAAACCCTTTGGAAATGACAAAACCCAATTGAATACTGCCCAGGCACTCTTTTCCTTAATTTTTTCAAACTCTTGTGTATTTCAAGGGAAATTTAATCCTCATGTTATTGATTCATTTATACTTAACTCATCAAAATGTTTGGTGTAGGCTACAACATTTGATACTCAAAGAGCTTTATGAGATTTTACATCTGGAAATTCTAATGTTTTATAAAGCATTCTTTAACTTTTTTTCTTTAATTTAGAAGTTCACTTTTTTGCAAAATATATGGAACTAAAACTTTAAATTTCACTTTAAATTTGGTACAGCTAAGAAACCAAGTGGGATTAAACTAATGAAACATTTTGAGGGTTGCCTTTGTGAGCTATTTCGGTGTAATAGATTTAAGGTTTCTTAATGGGATTACAATTTCAATAATTTAAAAAAACTGACTAACTGCAAAATAGTTCATATGTTTTTTTTTTTCTTGTATGTGTTGTTTTTTAATGGAAATATTCTTATTCTGAGAATGAAAAATTCCATTTTAATCATTTTGCAACTTCTCTTGCATAATAAACTATACTGGCAAAGCTACAAAACCAACATAATACCAGTGTAGCCTCTGTGACAGTATTTTAAGTGTAATAAATGGTGTCTCTACCCACAAGAATGTGTCCTGAAGCAACTAACAGTTAATATGTTTTATAGCAAAAAGCTTTGAAAGTGCATTAGATCATGTCTGCAAAATGTGAATGTTTGTTAGTCACACTGTTTTGTTTGACTAACTTTGAAATGTCCTCAACACAAGGCATGAATGAAATAAAATTAAATTCTAATCAAATACTAAATGTGAGTTATGTCATTTACATTTAGCAATTAGTTCACTAAAACACAATGTGTGATTTCCTTTGATATGAACAGGGCATTTTATAGATTGAATCATCTGCAGTTGACATTATTAGGGAAAGACGTGGTCAATTATAGGCAGTTTCAAACGGCTGAACCTTTACCTGGCATGACCATGTCAATATAAAAGGTAATGTTTCTCTAAGAATCATCTTATTACAAAAACCTAGTTTTCATATTTTAAAAAGGCTCCTTATTTTACTGTCATTTTTTTTTAATACACATATTTTCTTAACCTGGAAATAGACTTCAAAACTTACTATCCTAAGTCTAAGGATAGCCAAGTTCTGCGAATATAATCCTAAACCTCAGTGAATTAAAAAAATAATAAATTTAATATACCGGATGTTACTTGTCAGCTCTACATCTGTTGCCTTCATTCTAGGACTCAAGCTGATGAGATAGTGACAGTCATGGAATCACAATCTGAAAACAAACTGTCTCTTAAAATTTCTACTAGAAAGTCAGACAGTTCACTTACAGGTCATATTTCTTTGGCAAATCACGTAACATGGAAGGTAGTGAAGAGACACAACCCAGGCTTGGCCTGGTGGCTCACGCCTGTCATCCCAGTACTATGGTAGGCTGAGGTGAATTGCTTGAGCTCAGGAGTTCGAGACCAGCCTAAGAAGAATGAGATTCCTCTCTCTACTAAAAATAGAAAAACTAGCAGAGTGCAGTGACAGGTGCCTGTAGTTCCAGTTACTGGGGAGGTTGAGGCAAGAGGATCACTTGAGCTCAGGAGTTTGAGGTTTCTGTGAGCTATGATGCCATGGAACTCTACCCACCTGACAGAGTGAGATTCTATTTTAAAATTAAAAAGAAAGAAAGAAAGAAAGAAAGAAAGAAAGAAAGAAAGAAAGAAAGAAAGAAAGAAAGAAAAGACCTACCAGGTGCACCAAAAGTGAAAGATTAAATATTGGTAGACCACTCCAATGATGGCAATCTTGACATTTCCAATTACCACATCTCTTAGATAATGTGAAGTTTACCATAGAATGCAAACCTTCAGTGATGCCTGGTTTTACTCCAAATCCAACTAAACAAGGATCTGTAAATATTAATAAAAATGATTGCTAGAGATATAAAAATTTCTTGTGCACAAAATCTAGCAAAGGCAGTGTGAAATACTGCATAAAGAAAGAAAACGTCACCTACTATCTTGTCTGGATAAACTAACTTAAGTGTCAACGTAAATAACACAGAAAGACTCTCTAAAAGAAAATTACATTTATCTGGGACTAGGGTATTGCAAAGGGAATATGTGTGTAATACTGAACTATGCTGAAATTATGAAGGTAAAGAAAGAAAAAAGTTTATAAAAAAATAATGCGGAGTCTTGCATAACTGTTTTGAGATAAGTACTGTTGGCTACATTGATCAATAATCAGGGTGGTGTCAATTCAAGATTGCACAGGAAGTGGCTGGGCAGATGTCCTTGCTGTAGTATTATTTTTTTAAAATAAGGTGATGGCCTTTGTGCAAATGTGATCCTGGCAAAGTCTTTTGTGATCATTTTTATCAGTCATTTATGCATGGACACTCTCTCTTCATGGCCTTCTCTGGTTCTATTTGTTAGGACTTTTTTTCTCTTTTCAACACAAGTGACTCCATGTTAATTCTGACAACTTTTATATAGGATCATACAGTAGAACCTCCATAGTTGACAGCTGACCACCTCCCTACATTAACCACCTCCGTAAATTGATCAATTTTCATAGACAGGACATAAACCATATGTATTCAATGGAAGTTCCTTATGTTGACCGCCTCCATATGTTGACCAGTTTGTTACAGTCCCTTGGATGGTCAATTTCCAGAGGTTCTACCATATTTGATTGACACCTTCTGCAGTAGTCCTGGGCCTTATAAACCAGAGGATGTGAGCTGAGGTCTGGTCACATGATGTTGCTTCATGATGTCAAACTAAGCGTTGACTGTAGCTTCTCCTTGTCTTTACCCCAAACAGTCAACTGGCTGACATTGATTTAGTCAAGACTGAAAAGGAAAAAAATAATCAAGCCCATTGTTTGGCATTTGGATTTCAGAGTTTTGTCATGTGTTTATGTAGACACACTCTCACATTTTCTTTCTTCTTTTTTCTTTTCCTCATTTATTTCTAACTGTATGATCTTTGTGTGCTACATAGTGAGAGCAGGAATAACAGATACCACCACAAAATGTGTCATTTTATTTCGTACGGAAGTAAATTCTATTCATATATTGTAAAACAACTCACAAGCTCATAAGAGGAAATTCCTTAAAGACATAAATTTTACATGAGACAAAAATATCAATAAAAACAATTATGAATAAGAAAAAGATTTAAATTAGTACAAACAGGACTATCTTTAAGAAGTAAAGATTCAAACAAAATATGTGTAAGGGAAGCAAATTAAATTCATTTAACTAACAAGTAATTTTGAAGTAACCATTAATGTCACATTTTAGAATCATGTATCAATGTTGTAATATTCCCTTACTTAAAAACTTTTTTTAATTTTTAAAAATTTCTTGATTCTAAATATGAGACCAAAAACAGTAGCAGTATCACTAACTCCTCTCAGTATAGTTATAAAAGGACAAAAAGACAAAAATCTATGCTTAACCCATGGCACAACAAGTAATTTTATCTACCATATGGCTTATTTTTGCTTGATTTAAAAAACAACTGATATTGTTATAGGCTGGAAAGCTAACCCATTAGAAAGGAATGTAAAACATTTGGTTATAGACCACCTTGCTACCATGAACTGATTACAAAATTAGTACAGTGAACAATAGGGAAAACTCAGGTTTAGTGAACCTGCATGTGAAAATGTCTGGTTCACTTTATTCATTCTGATATGATCATGTTCATTTTTCTTGGATGTTGCTTTTATTTTTAATCATCACTAATCCATTTTCAAGGAAAGCATTATGACAATGTCATACGATATTAAGGAGCAATTCAATTATTATGTTTTAATTTAAAATATTATAATAAATATATTGTTAAAGTAATACAAGTTCTGACAATTAAGTTCGTGAAGTTGCCACTGTGTGTTTGCATTGGCAGCACTGTACAAACAACTTGGTAAGGTTTCATAACCTCAGCATATCATTGTCTCACAGCCCTGTCTACATTAATGTGTGGTGATGTCATTTGTTATTGTTGTATGGTTTTATGTGCTGTCAGGAGAATGGTGGAGCTTGAATCAAAGCAAAAAACATTAAATTTCTTGATAAATTTGGCTGGAGTGGAAGTGAAATCAGGGATATGTTAGTTGAAGTTCATGGGGATAATGCCATGATGAAAATGGCAGTGTGCAAATGGATTAAATGTTTTTCTGAAGGGAGAGAAAGTATCACTGATGAAAAGAGGTCCAGATGGCCAGTAAGGAGCAGAACTGATAAAAACATTGCAAAAATGTGTCAAATTATGACTCAAATCATTGGCTGAGTATGAGAAGCATAGAAGACCAAATAAACAGTGATATAGAAACAGGAACATCTTACCTGAAAATCTTGGCCAACAACTGATGGCTCTTGCATGATGACAATGCACCAGTTCACATAGCATAGCAAATTTTCAACTAGTAAACAAATAACATCATTGGAACACTCTGCCTACTCATGGGATCTGTCCCCAAATGATGTTCTTCTAAATGATGTTTACCTAAAGATAAAAGAACTATGGAAAGGAAGACATTTTTATGACATTCAGGAAATCAAGGGTAATATAACAACAGCTTTGATGTGCACTCCAGAAAGAGTTCCAAAATTGTTTTGAAGGGTGGACCAGGCACTGACATCTGCACATAACTTCCCATGGGAAGTACTTCAAAGGTGACTGTACTGATATTTAGCAATGAGGTATGTAACACTGTTTCTAGGATTGGTTTTTGAACTTAATCATTGGACCTCACATAATATTAAATGTATAATGCAAGGAAAGCATTATAGTTTTTTAATTAAGAGAAACTTGTTTTTTAATTAACCATAATGTATTGATAGCTGGAACTTTGACAGTTTTTCCCTCATAGTTTGTTGCAAAATAAGTTTTGATCATTTTTAAATAAACTGTTATTTTCCATGATTTTGGGTAGGCCCAGAAATATTTTCATATGCTCTCCATTTCCTTTCAACTTTTTCCTTGGCATCTATCTTTGTATCACCCTGTTCTCTAGTTGGTGGGTCCTTCCCTGTGAACCATGCCTCAAATGTGTTTTTCTTGATCCCTCACATAATGTATTCCCTTAGCCACAGTGTTTTGTTGTGTTCACTTAAGGCTTTGTGGCTTCCATGGCGTCATTATCTGTAGATATTATTTCACTTCAAAGCCTAAATCAATTCCTTTCTCATCTTCTGGCTTCAAGACCCAATTTTCATTCTTCCAATAAAACAAGAGGTCAAATCAATGATTTTGCCATCTTTTTAATTAATTTATTTTTTTACATTGATATTCTCTTCATTATGTTTTTAATCTGCCTAAAGCGCTCTTGGGAATCTATCCAACTTCTCTACATTTACCTGTATTGAGAAATTTTATCTAATATTAAGAAAACACCTCCTTTAATGGATGTTTTTACATTGTATTATCTATACTTTTTAAAATACTGCTTAATGAGAGAGAAGTTGAATTTAATAAAATATTTGGGAAAAAGTGACCAATATCATTTTTAAAAATTCTTTTTGATAAATTTTTTATCAAGTAGACAAAAATTTAATACTTATGTGAATTCATGGTTTATTTCTTAACCTAGATATTTTCACACTAAAAAAAATTAATTTTATTAAGAAGGGTGAAAATTTTAGATTCTATGCACTTGATTCAGTTTCTTCCTCTAAATATACAATATTTACCTGCTTCATCATTGACCTTCTTTCTGCCTTAAGAAAAAGTTTTTGATATGATTTAATATCATTTATGAATTTCTTATGCTTAATTGCTTAACAGAATAGCCTTACAGAGCCCTCTTTGCAGAATATCCTGTGTTCATTTCTCTTGCACTTATACCAATAATACCTCCGGATGTTCTGTATTTGTGTTGACAATTTGCAAACCCTAAATCTCTTACTATAACCCTTAGAAGTGTCATTTCACAACAGAAATAAATGTTTATTTTCATCAGGTTTAACTGAAATAAATGTACAGCTTTATAGACCTCTGGGATGCCAAGACAGGTGGATCACCTGAGCTCAGGAGTTTGAGACTAGCTTGAGCAAAAGCAAGACTCCATCTCTGCTAAAAATAGAAAAAAAAAAAAAACCTACTTGGGCATTGTGACGGGCACCTGTAGTCCCAGCTACTCTGGAGGCTGAGGCAAGGGCATCACTGAGCTCAAGAGTTTGAGGTTGTTGTGATCTAGGATGCCATCACATTCTATCTAGGGCATAGAGTAAGACTCTGTCTCAAAATAGGGAGGGAAGGAAGGAAGGAAGGCCCTTAATTGGAAAAATTATTCTGTACTTATATTATAGTAATGAATTTCATTGCAGGTAAGACAAGCATTGTGTTCCTAAAAGAAGTTTCATTTAAAAAGAGAAATCAAGTCAATGGAAATACATGTTTATAAAGTGTTATAGTTCAGACCTTCTAATGGGCACAAATATATTTTGCTTTTTTTTTCTTATTCCCAATTCTACAAGATGGTACTCTTAAAAAGCCTCAAGTAAAAGTATACTCGGTTTAAACAATAAGTCACAAAGCTATGTGTGAGCATTATTTTCAGATTGCATCCAAAATTCCTTCATCTTTATCTTAACTTCATTCAAATACACAGGCAGGACAACAAGATTGATGTAATTATTTAAACAGAAACAAAAAATGCTCTGTTCATGGTTGCAAATAGTGTTGGTGCAAATCTACTGTCTTGGCACTGAGTGATGAGAACTGGGCAGATAAGAGGTTATAAGCACCAGGAAGAGTCATTTAGGGAATAATTCCAGGGAACTACAGCCGCACTTTAGATGCACAGCATTCTTAAGGGAAAATAATTGATAGCAAGTCACACACACAAGTTATTTACGACACAAGACAAGTAAAATAGTTTGAGAATCTTCTATATTTCTTTCCCATTGAAGGAGAAAATGTCCTATTCATTTGACAAGAAGAGGAATTATACCAAGAATAAAGAATGGGAAGAGAGGAGTTAAGGACTTGGTGACAAGTCACAGAGTGAGATTCACAGTTTAAGCAATATTTGAGTGTTTACATAACTGAGTGAATAACCACCCTTAACAGATTAAAATTTTCTAGGCTGGTTTCCCTACTGACAACAATCTTAACATTATTAATGAAACTTATCAAATAAAGATGATGTAGTTTAGAGTTAGCAGATAGACTTGAATAGTTATCCTACTTGTCTGAGGAGTCCTCACATATTGAAGATATTTAACAAATTCACAATATCATTTTAGACTAGTTTGTTCCAAAGAATAGGAAGTAATACTACCGCTTGAATTTTATTTTTGTTTTTATTTTTAGAGAAGTGTCGTGCGATATAATTGGATAATATATGTGAAATTTCTGTATTAATTATAAAGCAATTTAAATTCTATTAATCTCAGATAAGCCTTCTATTCAAATCTGTTGATATCTTGATTTCCTGACAAACTATAACTGCATCTCTATTTCTTATTTGGTGCTGGTTTAATTTCAAATGGCTTAAATTTAAATATTCTTGGATTAACTGTGCATATATTTTTAGCATTCTCTTTCTCAGGAAATGACATAATAGCATTTGAGAAGAGTGCTTAAAAATACATGTGCAAAACCACCTAATAAATTCTTAATAATACTATTTTTAATATACTGACTTCTCGTGATTTCCTTATATTCCATTTTTTTTTTTTTTTTTTCACGTAACCCATAACTAACATGGGTCAGAATAAAGCTGTGTGTTGCTAGGTATCACAGGTATTACATTTTTCTCTGAGTTTTATGTTGTAGTCAAGGCACCATGCACAGAAGCAAGGAAACATTGAAGGTATATAAAAAAACAAATATACATAACATGGAGAATTGTATTTTCTTTAGAAAATACGAATTCATTGCTGTGAATTGAATTGTCTCCTTCCCAAATGCATATATTGAATCCCTAATGCCCAATATTACCATATTTGGAGACAGGGTCTTTTAGAGGTGGTTAAGGTCAAATGACTCACAAGGTTGGAGCCCTAGTCCAATACAATTAGTGTTCTTATTTATAACTAGTACCCGAGATCTATCTCTCTCTCTCTCTGCCCTGTGGCGACACAGCAGCAAGGGCACTCATCTGCAAGTCAGGGAGGGAGAGCCCTCACCAAGGAGTGGAATCAGCAGACACCTTGTTCTTGGACTTCCAGCCTCTAGATCCATGAGAAATGAATGTCTGTCTGTCATTTAAGCCACCCGGTCTGTGGTATTTTGTTACGGCAGCTCAAACAAACTAAGACATTGGAATTGAACCACTTTTAGGACTGTTGAATATAAAAGAATTGGCAAAAATTGCAAACCAATACACTTTTTCACTTTACTACACAGTAATAAATGCTCTTAACTCTTGTTGTTACTAGAAAGATAAGAACTCTTCTCAGAATGTCCTTCAACAATTTTAAAGATAATTGTGCAGATAAGTTTTGAACATATCAGATTTCAAAGAGAGCATTAACCCTGCCATAGAAAGTTTTTCTTAAATTGTAACTTTTAAACTTTAATTAATTAATTAATTTATTTATTTGTTTTTTTTTTGAGACAGAGTCTTACTATGTCTCCCTGAGTAGAGTGCTGTGGCGTCAAAGCTCACAGCAACCTCCAACTCCTGGGCTTAAGTAATTCTCTTGTCTCAGCCTCCCAATAATCTACTTATTTATATTCAGAAAAATAATTGCCAAGAAATTCCAAGTCCAGGAATGGTGCAGTGGCTCATGCCAGTGATCCTAGCACTCCGGGAGGTTGAGGCAGGAGATGGCTTGAGTTCAAGAGTTCTAGACCAGCCTGAGCAAGAACAAGACCCCTATCTCTACTAAAAGTAGAAAAACTAGGTAGGTGTCATGGTGCCCACCTATAGTCCCAGCTACTAGGGCAGCTGAGGCAGGAGGATTGCTTAAGCCCAGGAGTTTGAGGTTGCCGTGAGCTATGATGATGCCCTGATGCCATGGCACTCTAGCAGAAACAGAGCAAGACTCTGTCTAAATAAAAAACAAAACCCTCTAAGTCCAAATTATTAGAGTTGCTATCATTGACCAATTTCCGTGCTGGGATTTTAAGAGTAAATCAATCTTTTCTACATGAATTTAGGCATGGTTTAAGTTGGCAGATGTTCAATAGGATTTTTCATGAGGGCAAGATAAACCATTTAAATATGCAAGCATTTCTTTTTCAATCATAGGTAGTCATATATTCTGTAATAATTATCAATCTCTTTTAGCACTATATTTGCCAAAAAAAAAAAAAAAAAAAAAATAGAAAGAAAGAACATCATTGCTGACAAATGCCACTAGGTTAAGAGTCCATTAATAAGCTTTCCTTAAAAACTGGCTTCTTTTCAACTGGATCAACTACATCTCTTCGATGATTTAAACATGGCTCTTTAAAGCTTAAAATTAAAACCCAGAGGTATGGAATAAATCACTGAAATGTAAGTTTCCTTACATTTCATATTAAAGATTTAAAATAAATGACATGATTATTCCCTCTGCATTAGAGTACCCGAGAGCTTTTTCCATTTTACTATTAGGTTTTATTTTTTCTCCTGGCTTTTGCCCAGTCAGGCAATGACATTTATGAATCATCTTCTGCAGACAAAGAATTTTTCTAGTCTGGAAAGAGAGACAAAAACTGAGATGATGTCACAGACTAGAAGTGTGTCTTAGAAAAAAGTTGGAGGTGGTATTCTCACATTACTTTTCCATAATTTGGCTTAAATATTCTATCTTCAATATCTGTGGCAGGGTAAACACAATGATTCCCAAATAATGATGAGTTCTATGTCCCTGGCTCCCAGGTAAGTACTTTACATGCGTTCTTTTCTTATTATTCACAAATTTTATCAGATTATTAATAATATTTCTGCAGTTTTAAAGATAAAACATCAAGACATAGAATTATTTAACTTTTTAGTAGTGACATTGGTTGTTAATGATAGTATCAGAGTTAAATATTAAGTCTGTCCAGCTCCAATGCCTTTGGTAACCTGATTCCTTTATATGGAGTCTGTATAGTGTCCAGCTTCTTCACTAATATCAGACAAATGTTAGTAAATGTTCTGTAACCAGATAAGCAGGTCTTTAGGATTGTGGCAAAATTAACACAGAGAAAAAAAATGTGTGTTAAGTAAAATTAACAGAAAGACATTTTCTAAGAATATAATAGGCTTTATTTTTAAGAGCAGTTTTAGGTTCACAGAAAAACTGAGCTTAAGACACAGAGTTCCAATATTCCATGTGCACAGCTTCCTCCATTATGCAGCCAGGGTACTGTATTCTTTTTTTTTTTAAGGTTAACATTTTTCATATTTTTTAAGTAATAGACTATTTTTTATAGCAGTTTCTCTCTCTCTCTCTCTCTTTTATATAAAGACTGTTCTCAAACTCCTGAGCTCAAGGAATCCACCCACCTCAGCCTCCCAGAGTGCTAAGATTACAGGTGTGACCCACTGAGCCTGGCCTGTATGTTTTTTTTTTTTTAATTTTAAAGAAAGACATTTTTATTTTGTGCATTTTACTGTTCTTTCTCCTAGTTCTCTGCCACATGATTAGACAGGTTAACTGTGAGAAAGAACCTACAAACTTGAGCAGATCAGATCCCAGGAAATCTGACCCAGCACTGGATGATGAAAGGCATTAGGACTGGTGAGCAAAATAAGAGTTTCAGGCAAATTGTAAGCAAGGGTCTGAAACGAAGTATTAATAATTGCTTTCCCAGTAGATGGCAGCAAAATGAAAACGTGGAAGATGGCATGACAGAATCTGGACAACTGGGTAAAATCAAAACCAGACAAGTAGTAGAATCAAGATCACAAGGACATGACCTTCAGGATACAGTCACCAGGTGACTTAACTATTATGAATAGAGGAAGAAAATAGACGTCATAGGAAGATGGAATAGTAAACTTTCGCCATCTCAGAGACTATGTTGATCAACCTTGAGCAGCAATAGATCAAATTGGAGGATACTTACTGTTACAAAAATAAGTCTTTTATGTCAAGCAGATTAGATTTATGGCCAAAGAATAAAAGGCTATAGCTGATGAAATTACTCCATAGCAGAAATCAGGTGGTAACTGGGTCCCAAAGTGAATCTTACCTTAAGTCCATAATTTCTTTCTTTTCTTGTCCTATTATCTAATTTCCATGTCTTCCTACTACTCAAGTCAAACATATGTAGTATTTTACATGTAGCCCATAGCATGTGAATTACTGTGTTCATTTGTACTTGTGTAATTAAATACTCTGCCTTCCATTCTTTCTTTTCCTTCTCTTTGACTTTGAATCTTCATTATTCTCTCTTTGCACCAGTTTCTTACCATATTCTTCCCATCATCTTATGCTGCAACATCATTTATTTTGGTAACAGGCACTTTGGTCAGTAGCTGGAGAGCCCAGGATTTCCTATAATAGCTGACAATCAGTACGGGAAAAAGGTGGATACAACTCACCCTTTTTTGTTCTTTCAGATTCTGTTTCTAATTTCATGACAAATGGTACTGTGTTGCCTCTGTTACTTTGTGATGGCCCTTTCTATTATGTTACAGGCATCTTGATGTTAACTATTAACCTAAATTATAAAGAACAAAAATTATCTAGCAATAAAAATCTCTATCTCCCTATTCTGAGCTGTACTCATATAGTGTGATGGGTGGGAAAGGATTAAAGAGATCAACATTCTTTTGAAATCAACATTCTTTTCTCTATTAGTTTAACATTTTTCTGTGTTTCCATTTTAAAGATTCTGCTATCTAGTTTAGAATGAGTAACACATGATGATGAAATCAAACAGTTCTATTCTAATCCTAGAAGGGGCATGGAGAATGTAAAGTGATCAGCTTTATATGGCTAATGGGATATATTTGAAATCATGCTAATAAAATTTATCCCTCAATGGTATTGAGGGAGTCCCGTTCCCTGAATTCAACATTTTTTTTTTTCTCAGCATTATTGGTTTTTGTTTGTTTGTTTTTGAAGGGGGCTTCAAATCATCACATAATATCCACAAAATAATATTAGATTTTTGAATAAAGTAACTTTGATATTTTCAAACAGTTTTTGAATATTTGGCTATAATATATGAGAAATCCTAGAAATGATCATTAATCCATTTAAAAAATGACAAATACATCATTCCTCTTAATTAAATTCCACATGTAATTTCTTTTTGAATATTTGCCATATTGAAGAATACCTAGAAAATTGTCTTGTGTTGACAATTCACATACTTTGGCTAAGGTGACCGAATTCCAGGCAAAATAAATATAGCAACATTTCTCATATATTATAAAAGGAATCAGCAACATTTTCTATGCAGGGCCACATAATAAATATTTCATCTTTGTAATACCTAGCTTGGACAGTTAAGTTCAAAAACTCATACTAGAAAAAGTGCTACATAACTCACTGCTGAATATTACTATGGTCACCCTTGAAGTATTCCCCTTGAGAAGCTATGCACTGATGCCAGTGCCTAGTCCATGCTTGGAAGCAATTTTGGAAAACTTCTTTTCTGAAATGACCATCAGAACTCTTGTCATATGAGGTCTGACAATTAAGTTTGCAAACTTGCCACCATGCGCTTACATTGGCAGCACTATATAAACAACTCGGTATGGTTTCATAACCTTGGTATACTAGTGTCTCACAGAGGTGTTCATGTCAACATGTAGCTATATCTTGCTGAGTGGAGTTTATTATTGTTGCAAGCTTTTGTGTGGTGTGTATAGCTTCCTAAAGGACTACTTCCAAAGTGACCATAGTGATATTTAGCAATGAGGTATGTAATACCTTTTCTAAGATAAATTTGTGAACTTAATGGTCCAAATGGCCCCTGTTGCAAGTACTGAACTCTGTCAGTGTAGCATGATAGCAGCCATAGACTATATCTAAATGAATGGGCATGCTGTAATCCAATAAAGTTTTTCTGCAAAATTAGGCAAGAGAATGAATTTGACCTACAGGGTATAGTTTCTGACAGTTGCATTAGAATTTCTGTCTTTTACTGCTTTTGACTTTAAATTATTCCCCACCCCACCCCCTCTGCCCTTTTTTGAGACAGAATATCAGTCTGTTGCTGCAGGCTAGAGTGCCATGGCATCAGCCTCTTTCACAGCAACCTCAGACTCCTGGCCAAAGCCGTCTTCTTGCCTCAGCTTCCCCAGTAGCTGGGATCACAGACACCTACTACAATGCTTGGTTAGTTTTTCTATTTTTAGTAGAGATGGAATCTGACTGTTTCTCAGGATGGTCTGAAACTCCTGAGCTCAAGCAGTTCACCTGCCCTGGCCTCCAAGAGTGCTAAGATTACAGATGTGAGCCACTGCACCTGGTCTATTTCCCAAAATTTTATAGGGAAATGTGTATATAAGTTTTATTTTCCTTTGGAATAATTGTACATATGTATATCCGTGCTATCTTACCAGGTTTATGCAGGTGTTAGTGGTCATTTGGCTCACTTTTCTCTCTCACTTTTATAGACAGCAATTATTGGTCTAATAGTTAAAAGTAAGGATAAACTATATTTTATAACAATTTCCTCCTTCTCCTCAATTTTCTATATAAAATGATCTCATGGAAGACTGAGTATTTATGGAACCATGGAATATTAGATGAGAAGAGATCTTAGTGGTTATTAAAAGTTCCTATTTTGCAGGTGAGGATGTTGGGATAAATAAAGTCAGTTCCTAAATCAATCCATGTAGAGAAAACAAAACAAACACAGCAACTTTGGAATTGATGTGAAGCCTTTGAATTCTTTGGCATAGTGTTTCACACTGCCCACGATTACCCTAAACAGCAGGGTAGGAGAAGAAAGGCACCAGGATTGGCCGAACACCCTGGCTACTCCCAACTTTCAAATAGTGTTGGCTTCAACTCTCTGCCATGCTCTGAAACCAGCTCAAAATAAACTTGCATTTCCCACAACTTTGTCAAAATATTGACAAATGCTGACAAAATACATTGTGCCAACTTTCAAGGAAGTACATAGTTAGTAAAGCATAAGGAGCATATTTTATTTTCATTTTAGCAATGGAGGCTGCACATTCATGTCTTTAACATATAAACTTCTGACAGGAAGCTCTAAAAAGGAGGGGAACAAATTCACTTGCATAAATCTTCATGTGATCTCTTCAGGGTCTATAACAGCCCAGCTCTGATCTGAAAGGTGGAGAATAGCAGGTTGTCAGCAATGGGGACATGTCTTTTAGAAAAGTAAATGCCAGTCTAATTTTGATTAGAGGGAAAATGTGTGTGTGTGTGTGTGTGTGTGTGTATTTTCCCCTGTGAGCTTCTGGAGATTAGCATAGTGTATGGAATGTGGTCTACAGGAGGGTACCAGAAGCTGGATGTGGGGTTGCTAGGTGATTCTCCCTATTGTTTGAAACAAACTGCACAGGGCTGGCAGCAGTTGTCAGGGTTCCTGGCTCTCAAGAATAACAGAGCTGAAAAACACAAGGAACAAAGGTCTTCCACAATGAATGGCAATAAATAACAGGAACTTTCTATGCCATTGAATGTAGGCACTTGGATGTTAAAGCAATTAATAAGGTTAACAAACACAAGAGGCCATTTGAGTTCCATTTGTTGTCAAATACTTCTTACCCCCAAACACGTTCATTTAAATGGGAAGGCAATCTGAAAAGAGAATGGTAAGCTGTGAGTTGGATAAGTTATTCCTTTAAAGTCACCATTTTCTTGCTTGTTTATTCTGGTTTTATTCATGGAGAATTTCAACTCATTGACAACAGCATAAACCTTACTCTAAATACATTTTAAAGACCTTGAATAGAAATAAATCATACAACTGAAATTTAAAAAACAATTCACTCAACAGTATTATCACCCCAAGACTCCCTCTTTTCACCCTTTTATAGCAGCCTAAAGAGAAAATGACAACAGATTTAGTTTAAAAATCTTAATTGGCTTTTATTTGTGATTCTAGAATTGGAATGAATGTTCTGATTAGCTAAAGCAGAGGAGCCAGGCTGTACTGGCAAAAGGCACAGAGAACAAAGTGGCTTTGTCATTTCCCAGTTACTTTACTTATAAAGGTTAAAGTACATGGGACTTCCTTGCCATGAAGGCTAAAACTGGCCTCACTGGGGATTTGGCTATTAGCCCTCTCTCCTGATTTCTTGAAGGGTCAGATAAACCACTTAGTTCTGGTTTAGCAGTGAGGAATTTTGATTTGGTCTGTTGAGCCTAGTGCAGGAACTCAGTCCACAATGGCATCCTCTACATTTTATTTAACATAGCTGAACTCATTTCTTCACCCATTCCCTCTTAATCATGGAGATGGTTACACAACACCAGAAATGTGATGGAATTGAATGGAGTTGCATGCACACTTACACAAATTACATCACAAATAACTGGTGAAGGACCTCCAGTCCTTGCAGTTGTGATATTGAGCTGTAGAGTCTTGTAGGAGATTGCCATTGGAAGAGGCTATAGGGCCTATGAACTCACCTGCACATTCCTTTGCAAACTTCTGTGAATATAGATTTCAAAATTAAAAGTTTAAACACACTAAACAAGCCATTTATTTTTAATATTTCAAAATTAGAAATTGTCTTACAATGAATCATACTGCTGGTTTGAATTCTATCTAGATGAGAATGATTTTCTTTCTTTCAATTGTTGTACGTCTAAGAATCCATTTCAAAATAATTTGAAAGGAGCAACTCAGACAATTCCTTGTAACCATTTTGTTTTAAACTGGGCTTTTTTAAAAAGCCCTTTTTTTTTTTCTTGCTGGGCTTAAAGTTATTTGAAGGAATATTTTGGAAAAATTTACTAGTTATGAAATCTATCCCATTAAGAAATTTAAAAGCAAAGAAAGCTCCTTCTGAATGGAACAAATGAGTTGACCCACTCAGAAATAACTTTTACCAAAACAATTTTCTTCAAGACAGTGTTTTTCCCAAGTGTGTGAATATGTATGTTTGTGTTTTATCCTCCCCCCTTTTTTTCAAACTGATATAAGGTTCAAACTATTAGATTACATTGTCAGCATTTGTTGGTGCAGTCCAAGTTGTAGTTGAGCCCTTAACCGGGGGTGTGCCATATACCCTTACATTATGCCAGTTAGGTGAGAGCTTACTGAACCCCTTCCCTTCTCTCTTCACTCCCTCTCCCTTTTTTCCCCTCCCTTGTTGTAGTAGAATTTAATTCTGTTTTAATTCCCTCTTGTGGGCATGTAATTTTTCATCCACTTGTTTCATATGGGTGTTGACTTCTAATATAGATACTCACTTTTCCATTCTTATGATACTTTACCCAGGAGGATGTTCTCCAAGTCCATCCAGGTAAATACAAAATACGTAAAGTCTCCATCTTTCTTTATTGCTGAATAGTATTCCTTGGTATACATACACCATAGTTTATCCAATCATGAGTTGATAGGCACTTGGGTTGATTCTACATCTTAGCAATTATGAATTGAGCTGTGATAAACATTCTAGTACAAATGTCCTTATGGTAAAATGAGATTTTTCTTCTGAATAGAAGCCTGGTAATGGGATTGCAGGATTAAATGGAAGGTCTACCTTTAGTTCCTTGAGGATTCTCCATATTTTGTTCTTTGAGACAGAGTCTCAAGCTGTTGCCCTGGGTAGAGTGCCATGGTGTCATCATAGCTCACAGCAACCTCCAACTCTTGGGCTCAAGAGAACCTCTTGCCTCAGTTTTTATATTTTTAGTAGAGGCAGTGTCTTTCTTTGGTTCAGGCTTATTTTGAACTCATGGGCTCAAGAAATCCACCCACCTTGGCATCCCACAGTGCTAGGATTACAGGCCTGAGCCACCATGCCTGGCCTCTCCATACTTTTTTTCCAAAAAGGCTGTATTAGTTTTCAGTCCCAACAACAGTGTATAAGCATATAAGCTGGTATGGGTGTGGAGAAAGTAGAACACTTAGCCTTTCTAAAAACAAATATAAATTTACCAAACGTTGCAAAATTGTACACAGAATTTCCATATACCTTTCACTGAATTTCTATAACTAGTCAATATCAAAACCAGGAATTTACATTGGTGTAATGTGTAACTATTTAAGTAACTCCTGAATCACACAGCTTTGAGCCCTCCAAGTCCACTTATACATGAATTTTTTTTTCAAACCCAAAGTGGATCAAAAATACAAAAATATAACATTTATTCCATGTGAAACCCGTGTATACATAGAGCAGACTTTTCATATACTCAGGTACCCTAGGGCTGCCTATAGGACTTGAGTATGAACAGATTTTGATAGAGGAGAAGGTTCCTGGTACTATTCTCCCCAAGATACTGAGGGATACTATAGTGGTATGCCACTTTAACATATATCTGTTAACATCCACCTCAATCAAGATTCAGAATTATTATTCCACTGCAACAAAGATCTACTGTTTTCAACATTTTACCAGCTCAAATGAAGTATAGGAACTTCACCCCCTTTAAAGTCCCTTCTCCTCCACTGCTTATAATGTAATTGTCTTAAATATTCCTCTACATGCATTGATATCCACATCAGATGATTTTTTTTGCTCTGTCAAACACAATTGGGAAAGCTCAAAAGGAGAAGAAAATGTATTCACATTTGCTCTTTCCATTATCTTTCTTAATGTTCCAAGACACTTTCTTTTATTATTTCTTTTAATTTTTTGTTTGGTTGGTTTTTTGTTTGGTTTCTACCTTTTTAAATTTTTTTTATTTTTTTGCTTTGTCACCCAGGTTGGAGTGCACTAGTGTGTCATCATAGCTCACAGCAACTTCAAACTTCTGGGCTCAATGCCCAAGTGATCCTCCTGCCTCAGCTTCTCAAGTAGCTGGGACTACAACCACCACACCTAGCTAGTTTTTCTATTTTTTGCCTTTGTGTTTAGAAACCTTCCTTTTGACATTCTTTTAAGGTATGTTTACTGGCAACAAACTCTTGAGTTTTCCTTCAATTTAGACTGTCTGGATCTCCCCTTCATTTCTAAAGAATATGTATATATTCTTTATATATATATATATATATATATATATATATATATATATATATATATATATATATATATTTGATGCAGAGCTGATAATTCTTTTCTTTTAGCATTTAAAAAAACTGTGCTGCTTTTTTTCTTCTGCTCTATGCTTTTCTGATGGAGAAAATATTGACATTCGAATTTTCTTTTTTACTTATATGAAAAGTTTGCTTTCTCTTGCTGCTTTCAAGGTTATTTCTTTTTCTTTACTTTCAAAAGTTTTATCATGATGTGTCTTCGTGTTATGGCTCCCTTATTTGGAATAAACATCTCTACTTTTGAAAGGTTATCCATAAAATCCAAACATAAAGCAAGTAAAAGTTATGAAATCTTTTAAATTAGAAAGGCATATTGCATGTTGCAAAACCCAGATTTTACCCATTTCTTTTCATTCTTATACTGTAACTATACAAAGTTTTACACACAGCTATTGACCCTTTTATTCCAATGCGATTTTAGACATTCAGACATTTAAGATGAAAGGTTACATAATGAACTATCACATCTTTGGCAACTGCAGCATAAAAACATCATAAGTTTTCTTATATTTCTATTAGACACTTATTTTTTTTCTTACCTCAATGGAATCATCCTGTTGTATCTGACTTTCTTATGTATTTTTTGCTCATTTTTAGTTTCTTTTTACCACTTTAGAAGAGCAGAAAATTAATCCTGTTTCATAATAGGTAAATGGAGGCATACATTTTTTCTTATTATGATGATGTTTATTTGTTTAATTTTTTATAGAGATAGGATCTAAATATGTTGCACACGCTGGTCTCAAATTTCTTCCCCCAAGTGATCCTCCCACCTCAGCGTCCTAAAGTGCTAGAATTATGGGCATGAACCATGGCACCCAGCCAATAAGTGTGGAGAGTTTTTAAAACTCCTCCCTACTCTAACCAGTCTTGGAAATTAAGTAGAACATGTGGGGCCCTGAATCAGAGTTATGTTTAGATTTTTGTTTCTGTATTATTATAAAAGTATTTCTATTGATGATAAAGATGAATCACATTCTGAAGTAAATCAACAATAGAATTTCAATGCAGGTAATTATAATTTTCAAATTCACTATTAGAATCTTATATAATGTTTGAGTATATCACATGCTCTTCTGGAAATAACAGTGTCTCTGACCCTCATATAAAGCATTTATCTGATTGTTAAGATATAATTATGAGGAGGTTTCTGGAAATTTTATGATCTTGGCCTCTGAGTTTTGGAGAATTATTCTTTACTAGGTTTAAGGAATTTCATTTTTCTTTTAGGATTTGTAAGACTCTAAAATATTAAAAATTTATTCCAGATGAACAAATTACAATCTTGCTTTTCAATATTTTCCATTATATATGACTCATGGTAAGAAGAGGCAGAATGTCATAATGAGGGCTAAATACTAAGTTCAAGACCCTGTTTCTAGTATAGTATGAGCAAGGAATCATTTACTCTTCAAAACTGCCTGTGAGATACATTATACTCATTTATGTGATGAAAAGGTTGCGATACCAAAAGATATTAACAGCTAATGAGCCCCTTTCTAACCTTGTATCTGAATCCAAGGCTCATACTTTAGTCAACATACTTTATAGACTGAAATTAATATAAACATTGGAAATGGCTAACAGGTACCAAATCTTATATTTACTATTTACCTACTATATAATCTTGAACAACTTACTTTATCATTTAATGCCCTTATCTTTAAAATGAAAATAAAAAAGCCTAACTGAAAAATTGTTGTAAAGATTGAAGACATATTAATCAAAACTTCTAGCCCTAACTAAAGGTAAAGAAATAGTAACCATAATTATGCTCTAATAATGTGTTTTTTCTAAGTATACCAAGTTGACTTTTTTTTTTTAATGTTTTTCCTCCTTCTAAGTATGATCAATGCTTCTTGAAAAACTGAGAGATACTTCTTCTCCCAACAGTCTTCTTGTGTTCCTAAGACCCCATTTCTTTCTATCTCCAGCTTTATCTCTCTCCCCAGGAGTCTCATATTTGACATTTGAATGTCAACAGCCCTACAATATAAACCCATAAACCCATACTCTTGCCATCTTAAAAGACCTAAAACATGTTGAGCTCATTCATCACCTCACAGTTCTGTTCCTATTGTTTTCCCTGTTTGAATGTGTCTATCCAGTTTCCTCTCAACCTATTGAAATAGTCAAAAGTAAAGATTAGCTGAAACCCTGTCTAGTCAACAAAGACTTCCTGTCTATTCTGTTTGAGCTATAACTCAGTATTCTCTTGCAAGGACCAACAGAAGATCTCTTAAGTCCCATTATGAAGGGCAATTGTGTTTCCTCTAAGTATTTGCTTTGCTTTTAGCTTATTTATACTGCCAATCATATGATAGTTTTTTGTGTCTGTGTTTACCTGGTTATAAGGAACTCGGAACTCTAACCTGTAGTCCATCTTAGCTGTTATAAAATACTTCAAAGCAGGCTAATTGCTACTTTAACTTTCTACATGGATTAACTAATTTTCCTGCCCGATTTTCCCTTTTTTCCATCACATATATCTTAATTTTTGCATATACTATAAAGGCAAAATAAAATTTATCTCACAAGTAATCACTGAAAGATAGAAAATGATATAAAAAAAATTTAAAATTACCTGTAAGTAAGCATCTAGAACTAATTACTTCAAATATTTGCATCTATTTATATTATCTTTCCAATAAATTTTTGGTTCATGTTTATTTAAACACTGGACAATATTAAAATGTAATTTTATTTTATGTGTTTGAATTAATATTATATGGGATTTTCATGTCATTAAATATTCTTTAAAAACACAATATTTCATGATTTTATAATAATATATCATATGAATATATTATGATTTAATTCAAGTATTGTCATATAGTTGGGCATCTATGCTGTGTTTAATGATAAGCAGATTATTAACATGATGAAAAGCATTGTGTCAAATATCTTAATTATAAAATATTCAACTCTATATTATTAATGTAAATTAATAGAAGTGAAAGTCTCAATTCACAGGTTATACATATTTCTAAAATTCTTTATACTTGTTGCCAAATTTCTCTTTAGACAATTTCACTGTTCACTGGACAATTGTAGGTAGTGTAGTATGGTTTTTTGTGTGTGTTTAGCGTGTATGCATTTCTATAAATACCTTCAACATCTTTAGAAGAAGACATATAAATATATGAATGAATATATGAACGAGTGGATTACATTTCCAGCCCAAATTTATTTCTGCTCTAAATCATATGTGAGTGATATATCTATTATATTATTTCACTCATTTTGCTATACTGTGTTTTTTAAAAAAAAAACTTTATGACTGACATTAAGTTTATCTCCTGAAATAGGTTTAAAATGCCTTTAAGAAGAGATGTACGTCTTACCTCTTATAAATCTCTATATTTTCATTCATACCTGTGAGGAGGTAGTTCGTAGTCATAGTACACTCATTGGTTCACAGTTAGGCTTCACATTTTATACACATGTATAGGAAACAAAGAAAATATAAACCTTTATCAAGAAATAGTATAAATATTGTGGCAAGAATACTAATAACTATAAACTCTCTTGCCCTGTCATCAACAGTAATAACATGACGGCTAAAAATAATCTTTCTCCACTCTTTCCTTCCCTAAGAATGTTAGACAGTAATGGCATTATGTTAAATTCTACCCAAAATTCTGTTCATAATGTCTCATGTGTTATACCTCAGGACACTGAATCTTTAGAGCTTACAAACAACACGACAATGAGAGCAGATCAGTTGTCAGATCTCAAAACGCTGTGAAGCAAGATATATATCCTTGAAAGCATTTTACTCAACTAAGAGAAATGCATCATATACACAAGAATGAGAGAAGAGTCAAATAGCAAGACGGCTTTGAGGACCATGAAGCTAATGTTTCACATTAGCATGAAAAAATACCTTGGGGTGAGGTGAAAAACTCAGTAAAAATGATCACCCTGAGTGGCAAGATTGTGGTATTTAAGTACAGTAGGATCTCTGTAAGTTGACCACCTACGGGACTGTAACAAACTGGTCAACATACAGAGGTGGTCAACAAGAGGAACTAGGCCTGCTGTACTGATACAGATATGTGGTGCACATCCAGCTATGAAAATTAGGTCTACCAAAGAGATGGTCAGTGTTGGGACGTGGCCAACTGTGGAGTTTCTACTGTAATTCTTTCCCACTCTATGTAACCAGGATGCCTTGAAGAAAGAAGCAAGTTCAGGGTAGTGACAGAAAATATATAAAAACAGAATATAAAAACAGAAAATAAAAAAACCTTTCAGAGTGACTAAGGTCATATCTACAGCACACTAGAACCAACTGGAAGAGGATCCCACTGGCCACAGATGGAGGATTGGCTGCATGTATAAGAATAAAAATTATAAATGGTGGAAATACATCACACTAGAGGTGGGGTGCAGCTTCCTCTAGTTTTCAAATATGTTACCACTTTTTCCTCTACTTTCCACCTTCTAAAAATAACTTCCCTGATGTTATTGTCTTAACCTTTCTGTCCTATGTTTTATGCATACTTTGTTCATGTTCACTAGCATTTTAGAGGGATGGAAAATCAGTGAAAAGAAACACATGTGTTCAATCTCCCACGATTAAACGTATGAAGTCTGGGTCTCAGTTTTACTCTTCAAAAAAAAAATTTTTTTTTTGCAGTTTTTGGCCGGAGCTGGGTTTGAACCCGCCACCTCCCAGCATATGGGGCCGGCACCCTACTCCTTTGAGCCATAGGCACTGCCCTCTCTTCAAATATTTTTAAGAAAAAAAACACATACACAATTTGCTCTGCTAGACATAAATAATGTTGAAAATAAGTTTGGCTTTCTTTGAATAAAGGTAACTCTTTCTGTCTTTTTTCCAATTTTATTTTTCTCATGCACATATCCTAATTTCTGGTTTGAATGAAAAGAGCAGAGAGAATTTGGTTACATCTGGGGAAATAGCTTTCTACATAATTCATATCTGTTGGTAAAGTGGTATCATTTTCAACCTTTTCTCTTACCCACACTGGAAGTTTGGCCGTGGCTTCATTAGAACTTCTTCAGTGGTATATGCCTGGAGAAAATCAGACCACGTGACCACACATCCATCTGTTTTTCAAAACGCTTTAACCGTATGTTGTTTGAGGCCATATTGAGCCACATGTGATCTGATTAGAAGATTACAGTGGCTCATCCTATAATCCTAGAACTCTGGGAGGCCAACATGGGTGGGTCACTTGAGATCAGCCTGAGAAAGAGTGAGACCAGTCTATAATAAAAATAGAAAAATTAGCCAGGCTTTGTGGCAGGCACCTGTAGTCCCAGCTACTTTGGGAGGCTGAGACAGGCGGAGCCTTTGACCCAAGAGTTTGAGGTTGCTGTGAATGAGGCTGATGCCACAGCATTCTACCCTGAGTGACAGAGTGAAACTGACTTAAAAACAAAAAATGAAGGGGGAAAGGGAGGGAAAGGGAGGAGAGGTGGGTGGAGGGAGGATGACAGGTGGGATTACACCTGCGGTGCATCTTACAAGGGTATATGTGAAACTTAGTAAATGTAGAATATTGTCTTAACACAATAACTAAGAAAATGCCAGGAAGGCTATGTTAACCAGTGTGATGAAAGTGTGCGTCAAACGGTCTATAAAACCAGTGTATGGTGCCCCATGATCGCATTAATGTACACAGCTATGATTTAATAATAAAAAAAATGAAAAAAGAAGATAGTCACCATTTAGGGAAAAAATAAAGAGAAAAGTAGAGTAGTGTAGAAGAAAGATCAATGGAGAGTGCTAGAGAGCCCTGAGCAGAGCACAGGACCGAATGTGGCACTGTCGTAACTGCGATTTTATGGAAGCATCCCAGTCTGTGAATTTGTCTCCTTATTGGTTTAATTATATGATTGGAAAAGATAATAGAATAACCTTCCTATGAATTTTCTGTGATTTTTATTGCTGAAATGAACTAATCAATATACTGATTTTATCTCAAAATATTTTATATCCTTGGAATGATAGGATGTTACTTATGAAAGATAAATCATAAAGCAATTGCAAGTTTCAGTATGAATTTTTAACTAAAAACTTTATCTCAAAAGGTAAAATTTAAAGGTACGAAAATGCAATTATATTTATTTAAAAGTTTATTCCATCATTCCAAATATACTTTTCACCCTTTCTAATCCATTTTTTTTCTGGTACATGCCTACTCCCCAGCTCTTATTTATTTTTGACAGGAAGGAGGTTGGTGGATTACTTGTAATGTTCCTATAGTTTTAAAGAGAAAAACATAAATATAAACTCAACTAATGATTTTATTCTCTATTTTAGGTTACATGAAACAATTAGTGTTTTTATTTATTTTGTTTATAATTTTTCTGAGCGTGAGATTTCCTGAAGCAATCTCCAGGTCCAGGCTTCCTCTTGCCTGTCTTGCAGTAGAAAATGGTTCCTCTCTGTCCACCTTTCTCATTTCTTCTGCTGCAAACTATGCAATCCTTTTTTACTTTTTTTTTTTTTTCATTTTGCATCCTATAATACGTCTTCCCATTTAGCCTTTCCTCAGTGCAGAAGATCATGGCACTCCCCTTTTTTCTGGAATTTCTGTACCTCACGTTACACACAAAGTGAGTTATGAGATTTCTCCTGTTAAAAAAGTGTGTCTGCCTTTTTTCTCCACTCTCCTCCTTGAGTGCAGAATGTAACTGCTCACAACTGCAACTTCCATCGGCCAGAAGAATAATTTTCTTCCCCTGTGTGTAGGACCTCCTCGTAAATCTGTAACATCCACTGTACTGATCGATCACTGTGTCCACTCCTCCCATAAACTTTGTGTATACTAAAATAACTGTCAGTTTTTCAATTTGAACATGCTGTTTGTTCCTATAACCAATAACCACCTGTGTTTTAGGGCCAAAGTATGTTCTCCGCACTGTCACTAACCTCTTGCAGTAGAATGAGAGGCATATCATCTTCTTATCACTTTGATAGGAACATAATTCATATTCCTGAATTTTTTTCTTTTTCAGATACTTCTTAGAAGCCATAACTGTTCCTGTTACATGTATTTGCATTCTATGTAATTCTCAAGCAAGTTGAGGGCTGGTGTAGAACCCGTCAGAGTGATAGACTAAACCACCTGTATGTGCTTGTAAAAGTGGTGCCAAATAAATCGCTATTTGATCAGTAAACAGCAGGTCAGGACAAATAAAGACTTTCTGTTGTTACCTTGTCATAATAAGGAATGTGAGAGAACACATAGCTATTTTCTGAATCAGACAGGCAAAAATTCGTAGGCCCCACTTTGTAGGCTTCTTTGGAATGCAGCACTTGGATTCTTCCTTTGAAAGGTACTGTGCTCTCATCTATAACCACATTTCTTCCTGGTGCATAAAGTTCTTTGCATTTATTGTCAATATACCACTAAAATTATTCACCTTGTTCCCTCAGGTATGAACACTCCCTTGAGCTGCAAGAGGAGAAACCAAATATAGCATCCAAGATATTTGGAAAATATGGAAATGAGAGAAAACATGTTTGAAGAATAGGGTTTGGTCTAGCCAATCTTTGGTAAGATAGTCAACTAACTGCCTTCAATTCAGAGCCAGTTCAGTATTACACCAAAGTACACCTTCATTTCTTCTGGAAAAATATATTCCATAAGTGCCACATTGAATATTTTATTAGTGGAGTCACATTTTGCAATTTTTCCACTACACATATAGATATTTATCATGATCACAATTTCACCAATAAGAATATTCGATAGAAAGAGCTGGACATTTTCAAGTTCAATTCTTGGCCAAGCACTTTGAAGAAGGTTGAATGCCTGTTGTGTGACTGAGTATGTGTGACTGGCAACCAGCACCACAACAGCAAACCTTCCAGATGCTTATTACAGGCTGCATAGTGTCCTGTTGGGTGTTCTGACATTGGAGCATTGAGGTCTGACATAGGATCAGAAAGGGTTAACACACAATACAAGGCGAGACAATTAAGTTCACAAACTCATCCTATAAAAATATCACTATGGTCACTTTCAAGGTACTTGCCTTGGGAGGCTATGCCCCGATGCCAGCACCAAGGCCAAACTTAAAGCACTTTTTTTAGGATGAGCTCACAATATGAACTTGTCAGACCTCCTATGACAACAAATCTGATGGAAAGTCCAGAAAAAGAGTTCCGGATGTGCTTTAGAAGAATAGACTGGACACTGGCATCAGAGCGCAGTTTCCAGTAAGAGGACTTCAAAGGTAACTCTCGTGATATTCACCAATGAGTTATCTACCCTAGTATGAGTTAATTAACTTAATTGTCTGATCTTGTATAATAATCTAGTACTTATACAAATTCTTTAAATCTATAAGTATTCCTCCACTTTCTTTACTGTGTCTAACTTCCACCTGTGAATTGGTTAGAAACACAAATCACTAATAATTTCTGTTATTCAGTCCTATTTTTAAAATATGGAATTAATATAGTTTCTGCTAATTATTAAGTATGGTTGATAGCTTCTAAATTTTTAAAACAAATGTTACTTAGAGATAGTTGAACCAGCATAAAATCACCACACTTATAGTATGTCACATATATTTCATGACACTATGTTGCACTATGAAGATGTTCTGAAGGAAATGTTAGTTACTTCATTTGGAACAAACTTTCATCTGTAGATTCAGAAAACTAAAAATGACTTTGCTTCCTTCTTAAGAAAAAAGTATCAATCAAACCATAAAATAATATTTCAATAAATAAAATTGACACTACAAATTAACTTGCATTGCCTTTACATTTTATTGTATATACTATATATGGGTGTTTTATTTTTATTTTTATTTTTATTTTTGAGACAGAGTCTCACTATGTCACCTACAGTAGAGTGCTATAGCACCACAGCTCACAGCAAACTCAGACTCTTGGGCTTAAGTGATTGTCTTGCTTCAGCCTCCCAAGTAGCTGGGACTACAGGTGCCCGCCACAATAACCAGCTATTTTTTTGTTGCGTTACAGGTGTCATTGTTGTTTTAGCTGGCCCTGATCTGGGTTCTAACCCACCAGCCTTAGTGTATATGGCTGGCACCCTACCCACTGAGCTACGGGTGCTGCCTTCAATGCCCAGTTATTTATATATGGATGTTTTAAATCATGACTCTTGTCTCAGAAGGAAGACTAAATATTCTACTATTAATTTTATAAAGTAAGTACATTTTAAGGCAGTAGTGTCATCCAGCTATTTTTTTTTTAATTCTATGCTCTCTGAAGCATCAATAGAATTCATTTGAAGATTATAGACATACTTTTCAAAATTGTATTTCTTCCTATTAATTTCTTGCTTATCTAAATACCATGAAGCAGAAAACCAGAAATACTAAAGCCTCTGAGATAGAAGATCTCAGAATATTTGATCTGGAAATAGTGCTATATATTGTTTAATCTTACCCTTTATTTTGGCTGAGAAGATGGCTCATCTTAGCTCACAGGACCAAACTGGCAAAGCAGAGAACACATGACATATATCCAAGTTGTGTGAGTGCACATCAGGTCAGTCACTAAACTAGATGTGGCCCAGTCTGCTTGAATGGAAAGTGCCACTGAATTTAGGAAGTGGGTATATTTTAAGTATGATACTTATCATCTTCAACCCCATGGAAAAACAATGATATTAGAGAATATATATTTTATATATACAACCAGATTATAAACATTAAAAGTAGGCAAAGGAAAACAGAACAAATAGAACATGGTGAAGACCCATATATGAATCTAAAAGTGCACACAAAAATCACATGATTTTGAATGTAATTTTTCCATTAGCCTATGCTAGGAAATCCTGGCTCAATCAAATAATTCAAAATGTACAGAGGATAAAAATACAAGTTTCTTTGGTACTAAGATCAGAAAGAAATACCACCAAGAAACAAGAAACATAAGTGATAACTTTACATGACTGCATACTTCATAGATTCAACCCGCTTTACCCACAACACATATATAAATACATATCAGATAGTTTGTAGCTGAAATGAGTACTAATTCTAGCACTGAAATAAGTACTCCCAGTGCTTCGTATTGTAGGTATGTATTTGCTTTAAAGGCTTGTCCTTATTATTATGAGATACACTGTGCAATTGATATTAATGTCTAATTTTTCCTCATTTGGGTTTTCCTTTGTTTAACAGGGTCTCACCTTCCTACCCAGGCTGGAGTATAGTGGGATGGTATAATTCACCACAGCCTTGAAATCCTGAGCTTAAGGGATACTGCCACCTCAATTTACCAAGGAGCTGGGGTTTCAGGTGTGTGCCACCACTTCCAACTATTTGTTTGTTTGCTCAAGTTTTTTGCAGAGACATTGTATTGCTTTGTTGCCCAGGTTGCTTTCTAAGGCCTATCCTCAGGAGTCTTCTTCCTCAGCCTCCTAAACTGTTGGTATTACAGATGTAATACCAGCACGGCACTTGTCCTTTATTTGGGATGTTAAGGGGCATAACGTTTTTATTTTTCAGAATTCTACTGCTGAATTGAAGAGGCATAGTACCATAAGAGAGGAAGAAGAAAGAAACCATTTAGTTGTGAGCCAAAAGAATGGATCAGCTTGAAATTGTTGTAGTTTTATTACAATTCTTACTATAACTGATATTACTGTGTACCATAAGGTTTCAACTGTTACGTTCAAGTGAAAATCTTCTAACAATAAAGGAAACAGTCAAGAGTAAAGAAACAACCTCTTGCATAAGAGAAAACATTTGAAAAATATACATCTGATAAGGAATTAGAAGCCAAAATTTAGAAAGAATTCAAACAACTCAACACACAAAAAACAAATAATACCATTAAAAAATGGACAAAGGACCCGAATAGCCACCCACCTAAAGAAGCCTTATAAATAGCTAACAGATACGTCGAAAAGTGCTCAGCATCACTTATCATTAGGACCAGGCCAATTAAAAACCGTAATGAAATATCACTTCACACCTGTTAGAAAAGCCAGAAAATAGGGTGATGGCTGACCAGCGACACTGGTCAGATTGTCTGAGAAAGAAGGAAAGTTTTAGATGAAAAAGAAAAAAACAAACTAACAAGCATGAAGGAAGTTTAAGTCTGGGAGAAAAGTGCTAAAACCTACAAGTGATTCCACGGGAAGAAGTTGCGGGGCCGAAGAAGGAGTAAGATATTGGCAGAGGTCAAGGCCCAAGAGGCGTGGAGTCCAGCGGATGGGTAGGTGGAGCATTTCGTCTCTTCCACCCTCAGGTCTTTGGCAGTCAGCAGGCCCCGGAGCTGCTGGAGAGCCTCTCCACCCTCACAAGACCAAAGGTGGCTGCTGCCAGAGAACCTGAATCTTCCCAAGGACAAAGCATTAGGCTCGCACCCCAGACCCGAGCCCTGGGACGGCTGGCCCCACACTGCTTCTCCAACAACCAAGTGCCTTTTTCTTCCCCATGAGGCTTCAGCTCCTCCATATTCTTCTCGCTCATTCCCACACAAATATTTCTCAACTCAGGCCCAGACTGCACAAGCAACAGGGGCCTGGTGGGTTCCAGGAGATGTAGTGACCCCAGAGCCCAGACATGCCAGTTGGGCTGCCTTCTGGAGAAAGGGTCAGTCTTTGTCACCAGATTCTTTTCCTCTTTCCCCTCCCAGCAGGTGCCTGCTGAGAGATGCTTGAGCCCAGCTCTCAAGAGCTGCTGCTTTCCATCAGGGATTTCACGGAAAGTGGGGCTCAAACCCTTCCTGTTAAAGACCTGAGCTCAGACTGTGAGCTCGCTGCTCACTGGCTCTTCCCAGTGCTGCCTGCCCAGCCGCTCCCCCTGGCAGGGCACACTCTGAAGGGGAAGGATATGGAATCTGCTGGAGCACGGCAGAGCCCACTAGGGACCAGTCTTCTGGGATCTGGGGCCGGACGGGCGGGCCAGATTTCCTGCGCCCAGACTTTGTCATGTTGCCTGGGAGCTTGGGGGCAGATTTGTGAACTGATCTCAGGAGGCCAGGGGGGCGCTCAAGATCAGAACTGAAAAGAGCTAGCAGCGTGGGTGGGGCAGAGCGCTTGGGGAGCACCCCCCCCAGCGCTCCCCTTCCCCTTTCCCCTCCCCCCCAGAGCTCCTCTCCCCCTTCCCCCCTCCCCTTTTCGCCCTCCCCCCAAGAAGGCTGTGCTTTCAGCCCAGCACTGACCCAGAGCAGGGTTCTCAGCCTACAGCACCATCCTGGGGGACCCAGCTAGTTTTAGTTCGTGGCTTCCAGGGGGAAAAACTGGGAGCAGAAGAGTGAAACCGCTTTCGATAGCCAGACTGTGATCTCACAGGGCTCAGCCCCCACAAACCCACTTTTTTAGTGGGTGGGGCCCTTTCAGCCCCTCGGTCGCAGCATCCCCTTGAAGCCTTGCCCCAGACCCCTGACTCCTACCAACACAGCTACCTCACCAGTAGGTAGATTTTGTCACGTTACTGATGAGCTATTTTGTCTTTTGCTTGTACTCTAGATACAACTGGTTTTATTCTGATGTAATTAGAAAATCAGCCAAAATAGAAATGATTGAGTTTATGCAGATAATTAGTCTATTTTTAAAGTGAGTATTCTCCTTTAAACTGAAATAGAACATCGGGTTTATTATTTCTTTACTACTTCTCAATTCCATTCTACATTCTTTTATATCTGAGAAGCATTGCTCAGGCTCAGTATTTTTTGAGGCTATTGTGGCCCCATAATTGATGTTTTAGTGCTTCTCAAGCTGTAGCACTATTGGCAGGAAAGTACTAACAGAGAGTTTTGAAACAGTGAAATGTTTAGACGTTTACTTTGATAAGCTCTTTGCCTTGCCAATTGCAATTTTTAATGCTTACCATCCTAAGAATTGTCACGATTAGTTTGCCCCAAATTTGTGTCCTTTAAAACTTGGCTTTGGTTGAATTTGGCTAAATAATATTTTCATTTTATGGGTGAGTATATTGAATCTCAGTGAGCTGTTTCTTCAAGGTCATGCAGATAATTAGCGAGATAGTCATAAACACCTTTGTTAACTTTGTATTTCTGAATAATCCATCCATGTGGTATGTGCGTTCCTATCAGTCATGTTGCAAGTGGTTCCAAACATTTTCTTGTTTGTTTAGTCAGAACTAGGTTTGGATTGAGGACTTTACAAGCTATAGGAATTTGTGCAATCCTTTCAACCTCTCCAAAATCTCTGAGTTAACTCATTTGTAAAATGGGGCAACAAAACAATCAGGTTGTATAAATATATAAATGACTTTGCATACATAATGTGCTTAGTTTATTTGCAATTATTACTTACATTTGAGATAAATTCATTCATATTTTACTACAGTTTCTAATTTTTATCCTGCATTAGTTTGATTAGATCAATTAAGAAACAGTTTAAATTAAAATAAATATTTTCATAAAATATATGCATATGCAATTAGTCCTGTATCTTTTCAAGATACAATGCATTCCTCATTTAATGTCAAATTAAATTACTCTCAAGACTTCCTGAACAGTGGTGGTACATCCCAATTTCTTTCATTAAATGAATAAGGCATTGAGTAAGTGATGATGAAGACAAAGAAAAGAACATGAAATATAAAGTCATATGATAATCAGTGAAACCTAAAACAGATTTTTAGATCAATGCAGGGGAAGGGGTGATACTTTGGTTTAAGGATAGCATGTTTTTTATTTCTTTTTCAAATGATAAGTGTATTGAAGTCAGTGATTTTTAAATGAGAAATAAATTGTTTTCACCTATTCTACATTTGCTAACAGACTCGCTTAAGATAATTTATCATGATTGATTTGATTTTGTTTCTATTATACCTTAAAATAACATTCACATAATTAGGGATAATTGATTAGCGGTGAAAAATTAATTAAAATTTAAAATTGAGGAAGTACTGAATAGGGAGTTACTCAGAAAATTTTAAAATGTCTTTATTTTAAGTCAGCAGCCAAAGTTTGGAGAATATGGTATTGCTACAGCATTTGAAAAAACAACTTTAGGATGCCAAGATTAACTGCCAGAAAAAGAAAGCAAACAATAATACTAACATGGAGACTACTTTTCACGGTTCTACTCCAAAACAGAACCATAAAAACATTGTTATATTCATAACAAAAAACAAAGTGTTATGTCAAGGCAAGCATAATTCAAAGCCTTTTACAATTCGACCTGAAATGGGACCCCTGATTAAAATATTGAAAGGAAAAAAGTAACATGTTTGAGGTACCATGATGAAGGATAATTGATGGTGAAAAGCCTGCATTTGAGCTATAATTCAGCAAACACGTTTATTATACTAGCTTTTAGGTATTATTCTTCTGTGGTGTGGCTTTTAGATAGTATAATATTTAGTTGAGTCTGTCCTAAATACATATCCTGAGTTTAGAATATGAAAAGAAGATTGTTTTCAATCATCACTAACTTCCCACTTTCAGACTGGTCTGGAGAAAAGGCATGGGTTTCCCACTGTTCCACGGATACTGAAATAATTTACCCATTTAAGAAACAGGCTTTTTTAAACTTAGAATTTGAAATAAAAAACACTAGCCCTCACCCTTAAGTATATTATGAGAATTGGGTTACAAATACAGTGTAACCCCAATAAGTAATTTTTTCACAATAAATTTCCACAGAATATAAGGCACTGCTTTTATTAATATTATAATATCTTTGTTAAGTAGGACTTCACCCCAGCAATAGGATCCATACACTGGGAATAGTTTGACACCTTTGCAGGTAGCTTACCCCATCTACTAATAGTATAATTAACATCCTAGGCAGTGAAGGAATACTATCAGAATGCTACAGTTTTCCAGAGGAAAAGCCAGTTAAAGCATTTGCCAAGTAACACTTTGGATTGTGAAGAGATTGTTTATGAACTATCATTCTCAAAAAGGAGTGTGGATCAACCTGGTCATTCCATGGAAATGAAAATTTGCTTCGAATTTTAGTTTTAAATACCAATCTATCCACATATTTTCCTTTAACTAAATTAGCTTGGAACTAATTAACTAAAATTCATTCAAACGAAGTATTTAAATATTCTCAATCATGGAACTCTGAATTGTCTTTTCTTACTTAACACAATCACAATCCATATTTCCCTAAATGAAATACATTAATGTTTCCCTAAATGAAATACCAGTATCTGTGGTATTTCAGATTAAATTATAGCTATGTTATAGATATGAATAATGTTTTTTTACCTGTTAGTTTTGCCAAAAGCAAGTAAATAGTCTTTCTGAAATCACTGGCAAGTCAATCCTGATTCAGTAGTCAAATCCCAGTGAGGTAAGAACTATGGCTATGATAGACCTATTATTTATTTCATTATGGGACACATTTTTGAGTACCCAGTGTGAGGAATAAATAGATTAATCTACTCTGTGCCGGAAAAGGGAGGCTGTTCTCTGAGTGGAACATAAACCTGCATTATGTCTCCAGGTATGCGTGCATGCACTGTGCCAAAAGAATCCAAACAAGAAACAGCTACTTGAACTTGAGGGACAAGGAAGTCTTTTGAGAAGTAACTTCTGTGCCATCGTGGGTAGGAAAGAAGGCATTTGGCCAGGAAGAACTGTGAGATATGTCAACATAGTTGTGAGAAAGCTATTTTGTAAATTTTCAATATAGGAATTTTTCTGTATTTTTCAAATTCAGAGTCTAAATTCTTACCTATTTTTAGTACGAAGAAATTTGCAGAAGAGAAATGCCTGAGCCACGCTTTGTACTTTAGCTTCACCCCATCCATGACCCTGAAGTCTGGGTTTAGGAATGATGGATGAGGGCCTATGGCATGGTGCAGAGGAGGGTCAGAAGGAGGCTTGGGCTGAGGGCGGGGTTACCAGTTAACACCATCTGACAAACTGCAGGTGCCCCAGGGCTGCACATTCGCCACACTTACTTACATCAGAAAGGGCCAACAGTCTCTGTAAAAAAATTTTATGCCCATTTTTGAAACTTATTTTGGGACCTGGTTCTCAAATTCTGTTTCCTTCGTAAACAGTGATCACAACCATTTACATGCAACTTAATGAATAGAATCGACTACATAATAGATGTCATTGAATTTCTGTATGTTTTTTTCTAGATGTTATTACCTTCAGTTTTAAAAGGTTCCTGGGCCAGATAATCAGATAATATTTTTTAGGAATATTTTAGCATTGGAGGTCTGGCAGACCTTTGAAAAATGTAGTACATTCAGTGAAGGGATCAGTTTGTGGAGGACAGCGATCATCAGGGATGATTCTAGAAAATATGTGTGAAGTACATGAACTTCTTCTTTTTTTTTTTTTTGCAGTTTTTTTGATCAGGGCTGGGTTTGAACCCGCCATCTCCAGCATATGGGGCTGGTGCCATACTCCTTTGAGCCACAGGCGCCGCCCACAAACTTCTATTTTTTTTGAAACTCCGTACTTTCCTATCTTGCTTTTATTATCGTTCTCCTTCATACTTGGACAACTGGTGTTCCTAGACATTCCCACACAGTACAAGTTCTGCTATGGAGCAAGTTCCCCACTCCCAGCATATTTGTTTTCTCAATTACTTCTAGGCAATCCCCGCTAAAAATTTTATTCTGTTCATCACATCCGCCTGTCCATATCCTCAGGTTACAACCTAGTCCTACTTTATAAGCTCTCCTTACCGTAGAAAGTATAAATATCATCAAAAAATGTTGTGTGCACTGCACATCTAGCAGATCCCAAGGGTGCTCCTTGACATAGGAGATAATCTGGGTAGAGAGAAAGAGAGGCTTCAATCCTGTGGTTAAATATGTTTGGAAATTGGATAGTGTTAAAAATGATCTTTATACTAACTTTCAGAGATTTTTCTCTATTTTTGAGACAGAGTCTTTGTTGCCCTCGGAGCTCACAGCAACCTCAAACTTTTGGGCTCCAGTGATCCTCTTGCCTCAGCCTCCCAAGTAGCTGGGACTACAGGCACTTGCCACAATACCTGGCTGTTTTTAGAGATGAGGTCTCTCTCTTGCTCAGGCTGTTCTCAAATTCCTGAGCTCTCAGCCTCCCAGCGTGCTAGGATTATAGGTGTGTGTCCAGCCCTAACTTTGGAGGTTTAAAAGCAAATACAGAGGGTGCCAAAAAATATACTTGTCTGCACATTTTAAGATGGGAAAATAAACTGTATTAAAGTTCAGTACTCAAGTCATGTTTGCTGCAATACAAGAAGTGCTCAAACGTGACTTGTATCATCTTTTGTATGGCAGTATGTTGTGTATTACAATTTTAATCCAGCTTTTTCCTTTCTTAAAATGTGTGTGTGTATATGAGAGTGTGTGTGTATGTATGTATATATATTTGTGTGTGCATGTGTGTGTATATATATGTGTTTTGTTTTGCTTTTGGCACCTTCTGTATATGGATTGGATAGCACTGAGAGTGGTACTATGAAATTTCCAAAACATCTTAGTGCTAAAAGAGTAAATTGTCTCACATAAGGAGACAAGGAACTCTAATTGTATATTTTTAGAATTAAAATACTTGGAATGAGAGATAGGTTTTATAGATTTCTAAAAGTAAATTTCATTCTTATTGAAAGATTAGAGTTCCATAGTGCACTTCAATAGTCTAGGGAGTAAGAATGGAAAATTAAAGGTAGAGACAGTTGAATAGTTTTGACAAACTTATTGCTGTATATTTTTAAGAAAAATGTATATTTTTAATGACTAGAGGTGTCCCTATGTAAAACTAATATGTATTGTATTATCTAGAAAGAAAGACTAAGGTATATAATCTGTATTAGGTAAAGAAGTTCAATATATAAAAAAACAGATAAAATGAAAGCTGTGAAAAGCATAGTGTTCGATAATTGGTAAAAGAAAGAACAAATTAATTTGCAGTCTGCCTCAGGTGGTAATTCAAAGTGAAAGTCAACGTGGGTACAAATACCAATGGGTGGCTATGCTGGGAGTAGAGCCTGTGGTATGCACCTGTTAACACTTCATAGGGAAGAGCATTGGAATAAGAACCAGAACCCCATCATGCCTAGATGAGTTATTTAAATATAACTGGCATCCATAATAAGAATGAAAATAAGTTTTAGCTAACTTTATGATGTTTTAAATAAATGTTGAATAATCCATTAACACTTTTAGCATCCAGTCTGGGTAATAATAATAGCTGTTTAGTAAATATGAATTTCCTTCCTTTTCTGACTCTTTAAATAGTTTTTTAATTAATGCGCTCAGTATTTTTAATTCTGGTCATTCCTGTCACCCAGAACTTTATACTATTATGTCAGTAACAATGACTAAAAAAAAAAGAGATTTATAGATTCAAATGCAGCTTATGTACTATTAAAATCTAAATCTGATTGAGTGCATTCGGGATTTTTCTATTATTGACTTTATTATTTAGCCACCAGACATAGAAGATACAAGATACAGTAAGGAAAATCCCTTTCCAGATGAGAAAGAGAAAAACATTCCCTGGGAAAACGTGAATGGATAGAAACTAGATTTAAGATACTTCCTGGTTCCCTGAGTTAAAATTCAGCTATTCCCTGGGCCTTAGCCAAGAGCAGCAGCGTCAGACAACACAAACCCCATATTGAGGGGAAATATGAAAGGAGAAGGGCTTGTACACTACTTTTCACTTGGAGCGGTGAGAAGAGGCTTGCTCCGTAACCACACGGAGTGAAGCTGCTGGATAGAAATGGCCACACTGTGTGAATCAATGCTCCTCTTTCCTGTTCATGGGATGTGGGAAACAGTCATTTCTGGAGCTTCAGGGACCAGCACAGGACTGTTTAGAGAGCTGTTGACTAGACTGAGTCTGCCATCTGGAGGAAGGGGGTGCAGAGTGTGGGGACACTGCAAGCTGTGTCCATTGCTGGGACCACAGATACACGGATGTCATGTGTGCTTGGGTGGGGTGAGCTGCAGAGGCCAGCTAACACCTTCAGGCTTGTGTTCAGATAAGAGACTGTAATTTTCCCAAAAATGACATTATTTGGCTCCGCGCCTGTGGCTCAAGCAGCTAAGGCGCCAGCCACATACACCTGAGCTGGTGGGTTCGAATCAAGCCCGGGCCCGCCAAACAACAAAGATGGCTGCAACCAAAAAATAGCCAGGCATTGTGGTGGATGCCTGTAGTCCCAGCTACTTGGGAGGCTGAGGCAAGAGAATCCCTGGAGGCCAGGAGTTGGAGGTTGCTGTGAGCTGTGATGCCATGGCACTCTATCCAGGGTGAAAGCTTGAGGCTCTTGTCCAAAAAAAAAAAATTAAACTAAAAAAAGACATCATTTGTTTCGACCTATGCCCAAATATTCAATTGACTGGGATTCGAATCAGCCCACAACTAAGTAGAAATGCTGGTCAAAGCATTTATGAACAGTGGAGTTCCACAGTGGGAAAGTAAAGACCTCTTGATCTGTTTGCTGCCCACTAAAATCATAAAAATAATTATAAAAAATATTTATACAGGTAGGCACTGTTTGTAATCATTTTAAGTGTATGAACTTATTTAATTCTCTAAACAACTCTTTGAGGTAGATACTATTTTTGTCACCAATTTAAAAATGAACTCTCATACTTAACTGGTGTGCATACTGTACTTTATAGCAATAATGTTTCCCATTTAATCAATGTTTTGTACATTCTTTCTTATCTTTCATCACTACTCTTCATAAAATATATCCCATGTTGAAAAGGGACCGCAATATAAAATAACTATTACACATTTAATTTTTGTATTTCTTGCTTGTTTTATTTTTAACTTGGCTAAATACAGTATTTAGCCTTTTGTGCTGCTCCCCTTGACAATTTTGCTCCCTCATAACCTTGTTTACGTGTAGTTTTCTATTATCAGGCTAGTTCAGTTATACAAGGTTTCTACCCTACTTTTTTTTTTTCTTTTTTTTTTGCAGTTTCTGGCCAGCGCTGGATTTGAACCCACCACCTTCGGCATATGGGGCCAGCGCCCTACTCCTTTGAGCCACAGGCGCTGACCTTCTACCCCACCTTTTTCACATTCATATAGATCATTTGTGTTAGTAGACTTTCACAGATGCCCGTAAGATTTAATTTTCAGATTTTTTGATGAAAAGAAATAGGATAAGTGATTCATGAATTCAAGAGCCAGAATAATAGTGTCCAAAAATGAAGTGCATTACTTAAAGGACATGCTAGCCATAACTCCATACTGTATAGGCCATATACTGACCATGTAAAATAAATTTATTTTTATAAGTTAGAATTCAAAGCAAGAATGAAAGAAACTTACCCAAATCATAATACATAGGAATTATAGCATCATGTAAGATAAAGGCATAGATCTTGAAGTTTGACAGATTTAAGTCCCAGTACCACAAGCTTGCCAGCTGTGTAATTTGGGACAAGTTCCTTCACTCTCAAGTCATGATTTTCTTCTTAGTAAAATGAGAATCATAATGTCTATGTGCCACAGTGTTTAGAGGGAGGTTTTGGTCAATTATGAAAGTTAATTTATTAGCCCAGTATGTGTGTGTGGGGGGACAGAATAATTACTCTACCATCATTATCAAGTCCTCCTCCTCATCTTCAACAGCATTACCTAATTATGTTATTCTTCTTCATAAAAACACTATTTCTTGAGTGCTTGGTGTGAGCTAATCATTATTTTAGGCAATTGAGACACATCAGTGAACAAAACAGATAAATAACCTGCTTTCGTATGGTTTCCATTGAATCAGGATATAGGCAGATATCACACAATAAACTGAATATGTAAGTAACTCACATGGCATTTTAACAGGGCATTACAAATCCTGAAAACCAGCAACAGATAGTGCAAGGTATGCCATTGTGTGAGTGTTTATTTGAGGGAACTGGGATAAAGTGGCTTTCCTCAGTGGAAAGGTAGCACTTGAGTAAATTCTAGAAGGATTTTAGAGTTAGCTAAGAGAGTAGTGTCAGGCAGAGGAAATGACTAGCGTGATTTCCCTAAGGTAAAAGCATGTTTGAAGTTTGAGGAAATTACAGTACACAGAAACCAGTGCTGCTGGAATGAAATGAGTGGGAGGGAGGATGAGGTGAGAGCGTTAACAATGGAGGGCAGATCTTTTTTGGTGCACGTAAGCCACTGCAAACTCTTTGATTTTACTCTGGGTGAGATGAAGGACTTTTGGGGGGGTCTGAGCTGAGGAGTGATCATGTATCATCATCCTCCAAAGATGCGGGAAATTATTTAAAACACTGTTACTGCTGGGCGCCGTGGCTCAGGCCTGTAATTCTAACACTGTGGGATGCCGAGGCAGGTGGATTGCCCTGAACTCATAAGTTCGAGACCAGCTTGAGCAAGAGTGAGACCCATCTCTAAAAATAGCCAGGTGTTATGGCGGGCACCTGTAGTCGCAGCTACTTGGGAGGCTGAGGCAAGAGAATCACTTAAGGCCAAGAGTTGGAGGTTGCTATGAGCTGTGATGCTATGGCACTCTACCCAGGGTGACATAGTGAAACTGCCCCCCCCCCCAAAAAAAAGCAAAAAACAACAACAATAAAAACACTGTTATCACATTTATAAAACACTGACCTTCCCTAATTCCTACACAGTTAAGAGATCTAAATTTTGAATTGGCAAATTTCATTTCAGTGGGGTGCTACTCCCTTCCTGCATTTTATAGTAAGAGAAAGTTAGAAAGAAATATTTCAGAATCAAAACCAACATTTGCAGGACACAAAAAATACATACTGTAGTACATATATCTATCTATCTATCTATCTATCTACCTACCTACCTACCTATATATCATAGAAAAATGACAGGAATTAATTCAGTACATTATTAGAGTTAAAAGTAATCTATGGTTATGACTCTATTTCAAAATACTTATCTATAACCCAAAATATTTCAGTTTGTTATTATGTTCATACTTCACCAGGATTTTTTGAATATGTGCTCAAATATATTAATATATATGTACCACAGTAGGTATAACATCTTTAATGACTTGAACAGAAAATCAGTTTAAAATATACACACATATGAATTACTATATCTTAACACAACAGGATTCAGGTCAGTGATTTGAAATAGTGTAATATAAAACTACCTTGCATTGATTTTCCTCCCTTCTTTTTTTCTTCACTATAAAGAATTTGAGGGCAGCGCCTATGGCTCAAAGGACTAGGGCGCCAGCCCCATACACCGGAGCTGGCAGGTTCGAACCCGGCCCCGGCCAAAAATGGCAAAAAAAAAAAAAAAGAAAAGAAAAACAATTTGATGTGATTTAGAAACATACTGTCATGATGAGCCTTGATTTATACTTAGGTAGAAGAAATCATCAGATTGGGTCACTCAAGTATTTTCTTGCCTGCCTTGCATGGACCCCAGGACTTAGTCAATAGCAAAATAAGATTGTATAAAGTGTAAATTTGGGAAAAATGGTCATTGAACTACAGAAGATATCCTAGAAGCATATGCAGAAGCCACTTCAACACATTTCCTCCTACATTTGTTTTCTCATACCCTTTTAAGTATTCATCATGACTCCCTTACTACTAAAAAACTACATGTAATGCGAGTTCACAATGTACAGTTTAAAATATTAGGATCACTGCTGTCTAACACACAGACAAAAGTGATGTGTAACTGTTAGCATTTAATGTTATAGATTCATAGCGCTACTAGGAGTTTTAGAAACTATCTGGCCCTACCCTTCATTTAAAATAGAGACATTTCGTCAGAGAATGCAAAGGGCCTGCCCACCACTTCACTGCTAGTAAACAGCGTTTGTACTCAAACTTGGGGACACATCACTGCATTCTAGTTGAGCAAATCATTGTTTGGGGCCGGCCACTAGGCCTGTCTGAAATGATCGAGATCCTTGAACTCATATTTCCAATTAGAAAACTTTGGTCCTGTTTAAAAGAAACATTCCAGTCTTTTCTAACACTTAACCGAATAGTAATGAAAAGAAAAATTATATAAACATACAGATATCAATTGGGTTATAGAAAATAGGGTTTTTGTTTTGTTCAAAAGAAAGGCTTTTCCGGACATAAGTGAAAGAAAACAACTCTTATTTTAGGTACAAGTGATCTGCTGAGGCAGAAAATAGGAAGCAAATTTTTGTTATAAAACTGAGATGATGTGGTTTTGAAAGAGTATCTCAAGGATTAGAGAGAGAAAAGTAAAAGTCGAAATGATTCTTAACAGAGCACCTTGGAAGTGGTTAAGTCTGGTAACCCAATTCCTTGGTGACTCAGGGTCTATTCCTCATTTGGGCTTGGAAAATCAGTGAAGAATTGAAGGCTTGCCTCAGACAGGAAATGGAACTTCATGGGTAGTTAAGTAGTAAAGGGCAGATCTGCAAGAGGAAGAATAAAACTGTCTTTATGTCAGGAAGCTGACAGAAAGTCTCTCGCCTCCAAGAAAAAGCTCATCCACTCTGGAAACCTTATTTTCAAGGATGTGATGAAGTTGAGCTGCTAGCCCACAAAATGGTGAAGGAATTAGGTGTTAACAAATCAAAGTGAGCTCTCATGCAGGACCAAGATGGAGATAGATTTTGGAACAATGTCCTATTGACTCTAAAATTACCTAGTTATTGAAATCAGACAAGTTGTCTTATGATAAAATTTCAAGTAGAACACATCTATTGAGGATATGATAGTGTGTGTGCTATGTATGATAGTGTGTGTGCTATATGTGATGGTATGTGTGCTGTATATGACAGTGTGTGTGCTATATGTGATAGTGAGTTTGTGCTCTCTATATATGATAGTGTGTGTGCTATATATGATAGGGTGTGTGCTAAATGTGATGGTGTATGCTATATGTGATGTTATGTGTGCTATATATGACAGTGTGTGTGCTATATGACAGTGTGTGTGTTATATGTGATAGTGAGTTTGTGTTCTATATATGATAGTGTGTGTGTTATATGTGATGATGTGTGTGCTATATGCGATAGTTTGCATTCTATATATATGATAGTGTGTGTGTTATGTATGATAGTGTGTGTATTATATGCGATAGGGTGTGCTCTATGTGATGGTGTGTATGCTCTATGTGATAGTCAAGATGATAGAGCTCAGTACTATTGAGTGGGAGTCAGGTCTGCAGTGTAGTCTAGACCGGGCATTTATGGAGGGCTTGTTGACCAGAGTCCAAGTTTTTCAAACCCCTCAAGGCCAGCCATAGCCTGGTGGTGTACACAGGATGTCTGCCACCCAGCAGGTGCAGTGCTAGGCTTCTGGGAGTCCTGTTGACCAGAGCCCAGATCCTGGACCCCTCCGCTCCTTTCAGGTGCTGCAAGCAGCCCTATTGTTACCTGGTGGCTGAGAACAGAATGCCTAACAACCAAAGATTATCATCGCCTGAGTCCTACCCAGGCGTAGATAGACATCACAGAAGCAAGTTATGCCAATTTATCTCCAGTTTGTAAAGTGTAAGTTGTAACCACATGGTGGACCTGCATGAGTTTTCTTTCTTTTGTTTTCCTTCTTCTGATTGTTAATGATTATTTGAGATGCCTAACTTTGAATAACTTGAATTAACTTTATGCGTTATGTTGTCAAGATGATTTATGATTTTTGACCAAGTAAAGACACCTCTGGGAGCATGGCCAGGGCTGCACTTGCTGGCTGCACGCAAGATGCTGCTGGCCTCGTGTCCGCCTCTCCCAGGCTCCCTTTGGTTTTTTCACCTGAGATAATTGACCCTGAGTTTTTTCTCACAATAACTGCTCTCGGTGCAGATCCTGGCAAAGGTTGTGGGAACCCAGGCTCCCACACTATTGAGTTTTACTAGACACAAACCAGGGATGCTAAAAATGTTGCATTATGACAAACACAAAGCATCAACCTATTCAACATTTTATCAGTGCCCCCGTGAGACCTCCTCAAAGGAGGTCTTTGTGGGAATGGCTAGATAAGGAGCACACACAAGATCCTCAAATCATGTGAAATAAGACAAAACAAAACAAAAACCCTATTTTTTATAACTCAATTGATGTCTGTACGTTTATATAATTTTTCTTTTCATTGATATTTGGTTAAGTGTTAGAAAAGGCTGGAATGTTTCTTTTAAACAGGACCAAAGTTTTCTAATTGGAAATATGAGTTCAAGGATCTCGATCATTTCAGACAGGCCTAGTGGCCGGCCCCAAACAATGATTTGCTCAACTAGAAGCGGCAGATAAGGCAAGACCATGACTGATGAGGAAGGGAATTGTGACTAGTGATATTCCAGCATTTTTTCCCATATTCACTTCAAAATTAGAGAGAATTACCTATCCATCTTTTGTTTCAACTGTCCTGTGCCTTAGTAACCATAACATAGAAGGCTTAAGTGACAGCCCTTGTAAGAACAAATCTGAATCCAATCAAAGTCCAGATAGTTCCATATCCAAACTGAAGAAAATGCTCTTAATCAGTTAAAGGTCTCCATGAACCATCCAGTTTAATTTCAAGTTCATGGGGAGCAACTATGAGTGATTCAATTTGCTAACAAAGTGTTGCTTTAAAAGTCAGGATAGAATACCGAGGTCACTAAGTGCCCCACTATTTCTGGAAACTGATAGCATGATTTTATAACTCAAGATAAGCTTTTTTCTTTTGCAGTCAGCAAATTATCTCATCATAATTTTCAGCCCACCACGATAATATAGGACAGAGAGAAAGTGAGAGTAACACACATGTTTATATATTCAAAAGAGGAAAGGAGATTATACATTGCTTTTATAATTAAAACATGCATGTCCCATTTGCACACATAAGTTTTTAATCTTATGGTCTTTACTTTTGCTCTGTCAATTTATCTATAAAAAGTATCAAATCCAAACTCATTCCATGTCATTTCCATATAGGTCTTCTGGACAAGTTTCAATGATGTCTGTAATATAAAAAATAAAATGTTATGCTAAAGTAGCAGATCTCAACCTGTGGGTCGCGGCCCCTTTTTAACAATGAAAATACATTGCGGCATTACGAAGGTTGAGAACCACCGTGCTACAGGAAGGAGTCAAATTTCCTACTGTGCTGTGTGCCGTTTGACTATTTAACTTCTGTTGACCTTATCAAAAACCTTGCAATAAATCCAAAGTAGATATTACTTACAGATCCTAATAATGTGGTTATGAAATGGTTTTCTAATAAAATGTATGTTACACATCTCCAAAATATGCTGACCTTTGAGGAGTGACCTCACGAGAAAGAAAGAAATTCACTCCTTCCAATCAAGAGAATTGGATTTACTGTACGTACTTTCTCAGGTAGCGAAGGAAGAATAAACTCATATCACACCATTAAGAAATGTTCCTCAGATTTGTTTTTAAATATCGTTTTCATCTGGGGTGTGGGCTAAGCCACATGCCCACCCTCCTCCCCCAGGGCCTGTGATCTAGCACCTTTTCTGTGTGTTTATGTGTGTTTGTGTATTCATGTGTATATATGCGTGTGCACACACACATACACACACACACTTCCCTGGGCGCATGTAGATAGTATATTCCAGAAAGAATAAATTCATATCACACCTGCTTGTGTTTTAGGTACATAATACACTATGAAAAACCGTGCCACATCTAACGGTTTCAGGGATTTCTCTGAACCAATTATTGTAACAGGAAAAAAAACAATGAAAAGATTATTACCTAAGAATGTAGGAACCGGGCTAGGCGCCTGTGGCTCAAGTGGCTAAGGCGCCAGCCACATACGCCTGAGCTGGCGGGTTTGAATCCAGCCCAGGCCCACCAAACAACAATGACAGCTGCAGTTGGAGGTTGCTGTGAGCTGTGGTGCCACAGCACTCTACCCAGGGCAACAGCTTGAGGCTCTGTCTCAAAAAAAAAAAAAAAGGAAAAAAAAAAAAAGAAAAGAATGTAGGAACTGAAGAAAAGGAAAGGTGAATATAAGATACAACTGGGATCTCCATGACCGTGCCTAAGTTCGCAGAGAAGGCTCTTAGTATTCAGCATATAGTGACACTTGGGGACACGGCATATGACAGCAGAAGAATGTGAAGCAAGATCAGCAAAGGGAGAAGATGCGTGAACCACGTCAGGAGGAGCCAGTCTCAAGCTTCTAAGAACACTCTCCCAGCGAGTAGCACAGAATGTTTAATTCCCTCAGCAATGAACTGTGGCAACCCACATGAAATGTTTTCTATCAAAGAATCTTGGTAGAGACTCAGTAACCAAAGTCTTTATTGAGGGCTGGTTGCACAGGCACTCTCTACATGTTCCAAAATTCCAGTCTGCAGAAGGACAGCAGGTGCTTAGTATAAACTCGTGTTTGTACACATGATTAGGCACGCTAAGCCATTCTTACCAAGGAACGGTGAAGACCTTTCCAATATCTAACTTCTCAGATGCAGGCCAAGAGCCAAATTTGCAAGTAGGACTTTGCTGCGTTAGCTCTTTTCTGTATTTAAGGGAGCGTAAAGGTAGCAACTGCAGGAAACCATTACCACCCCTACCACTGGAGAAGCAGTGAGAAGCCAAGATTATTAAAATTTAGGAATTTTGAGGGAGTGGCTCCTAGAGTGAAACTCATATCTCAGAGTAGAGGGAGGTGCTCAGGTAGCCATGGTATCTTAAGATTCAAACATCTGGTGGGAGGCGAGTGAGAGATGGCTAATGTTGGTCTCCCACATGTGATGGGAAAAATTCTGTCAGGAAAACCTGATTCCTGGGTAAACTGCCACTGCCAAGGGAAGAAAGAGTGTTCCTGGGGCAATGTTGAGAGAAATAGGAAATCCATCGTTATCAAGCAAAGGGCTAATCTGTTTTCAGCTTTTCAAGTCTCTCTTGCCCCTCTTTTGGGGAAGCCTAGTGGAGAACTTGGCAAAGGCAACATGGTTTTCAGTGTCAGCTGGAACATCACTAGTCTAGAAAGATGGATTCTGGGTCAAGACCTTAGTTTAGTAGCTGGAACATGATTTTGTGACTTTTATCAGACCATCCCATTAAAACCTAGAAGGTTTATGAAAGTATTTTATAGATTATAAAATGGTAGCCAGAAACATTTGGAGTGACCCTGTAAGAGTAATTGCTTTGGCATCGCCCTCTACTACAATGACCTGGACAAACAAGTGACCTGTGAAAAATGACATATGTGTGTAAGATGAGGAGATTGTATCTTCAGGTGGCTCTCCATTCATTTTCATGGGCAGCTAGTTAGAAATGGCAAGAAACAAAATTATGGCATATTATCCTAGATGGCAGTGGCGACTCCTCTCCTGTGTGTCCTTCCCTTCCGCTGGGAGAAATTACAGTAATCCTACAGTAGCCACAGACAATTCCAGAACATTTTTGATCTTTCATGTCCCATTTAATATTATTATGTTTTCAAATATTACAGCTGAACTTTCTTTCAGTAGAAAAATGTAGTCACTTCTACTATTTCCTACCTGCTGTCACCAAACTTATTCAAGTCCTATACCTTTAACCTGGCTGTGGCCACTTCTGACGTGCACTGGAATACAGTCTGGGCTGCAGTCAGGCCAGTTAGCCATGTGCAAAAAGACATGAAAGTGATCAACACCATATACTGATTTTTTAGCATGAATCAGACATTGCCCCCAAGTACTTAAGTATCTCTACTTATCCCAATAAAAATTCTACAGGACAGATGTTATTTTTCATTTCATAGAAATGAACACTGAACTCAGGTCCATAGATATTTAAAACCTGTCCTGTTTATAGTAGGCCATACTGCAGCCACATTTTTCTTATTTAATTTCTCATTTTCTTTCTTAAATGTCATCTTCAGTCTAATATCTTGAACAAAGCCCTGGCTTTGTAAAAAGAGTCCTGAAATAGGAGTCAGAACAGCTAATTCCTACCTTTCATCTATAACTGATTGGGCTACTATTTGCTTCTCTTAAAGAGTTAGCATATACGTCTGCTGAGGAAAGCACAGAGATAGTGGAAATATGAGCCTTGAAGTCAGACGTACAAAGTTTTGAATCCAAGCCCCTTATTTATTATTGAATAAGCTTAAAAGACATTTAACCAATTCGATTTTTCAAACTGCAAAAGAGAAATAATATCTAAATCACAAGAGAACTGTAAGACTTTAACATAGTATACAAAAAAATGCTGCCTCCTACTTGGTGAAATTGATTCCATAAATTCCCTGTAAAGTTTTAATTATATGCTAAACATTTCTCATCATTTGTAAAATTCTTTTTGACTCTCTGATGAGTAAATGAGAGACTTTTATTTCATTTCTAAATTAAATGAAACATTGCTAGATCTTCATTTCTTATTTCCCTTCTGTCTTGCACTTCCAAGTGTTTTAAAAATAAAACAAAAACAAACCACATCCATCCTGTGTACTGTGTTCTTGCCTAATTTCACTGGCCATTTCAACTCTTGTATTTTTCAGGAGGAGTTAAAATGGTTTATTTTATTTTTATAACCAATATTCTAAGTCAAATCTAAAAATAATTTTACATGATTGAAATTTTTCTCACCAAAAGTATGTTTTCTATAAGGCAGCATTTGTTTTTTCTGTTATTATATCTATGAAGGACAATATTGTATCACCACTAGACTTTAGGAGGCAATGAAAATGTATTCTGTGCAAATAGGACAACAATGTGAAGATCTAATAAAGTGAGAATTAGTTCTTAATTTAAAATCCAAAAGTATTTTTCCTTATAGAATTTTAAAAAAGTTTAAATAATGCATATTTAATTGGGTTAAGTGCTTTTCCTGGACCAATTAATCATAACTTATTATTTACATGTTATTTATGTTCATCATGGTTATTGTTATACTTATCATTACTTATAATTTATTATATTTATAATACTATAGATTTCTTCTTCAAATAAGACTCTATTTTCACAAGATTAAGTCTTATTACCATATAATCAATTGTAATTTTATAAGCAAAGGAAAAATTTGAGCATATAGTTAAGACTTTACAGAGAATTTATTGCATTGATTCCCAAATTATATGAAGGACATCTTTAGCTTGAATTTCTTGAAGATGATGCATATATACTAATAATATATAAAAAATAAAGAGTTAAGAGTCCACTAATGTGGATCCATCATTTCTTATTCTCCAAATTAAATAGGCATAAAGTCAATGTTATGTATCAGCATATTTGGGTGCCAAGAAAATAAAGTCCAAATCTCGGTGATGAAACAAACAAAAGATTCTATAAAATCATATGTGCACAGAACAACTCTCTAGAGAAAGTCTTCTGTCTTGAGTGACTCAGAGATATAAAATGCCTCGTCTTAGGGCAGTGCTGTCTCAACAGGAAATTTCAGGATGACTGAAGCAGGGAAAGGAGGATACAGAACGGAACACCCACCTTCTTAAAAGTTTGGACTCAAAAGTAATGTTCATTGCTGTTGCTCACATTTCATAGCCTAGACCTAGTCCCTTAGACTTGTCTAGTTGAAAAAGAATTTGGTAAATTTAGTCTTCCTGTGTAGACAAAGAAGCAGTCAACTGGATATTTATGAGCATTAGAAACCTCTACAGTAGTCAAAAATTATATTCATTCAGTAAAAACACACTGGGTCCCTATACATACCAGATTTTTCCTAGATATTTAGGATGATACAGTGATCAAAATGGAGATTATTTTTCATCCTCATACAGTTTACCATTTATAGGTCCATCTACACCCACCACTCCTTAAACAAACCATAAGACTCTTGGTCAATCCACTGGCTTTGTTCATAATCCAAGCCAATGGTTGATAGGCTTCATGCTTGTTCTGGGCGCAAAAATTACTAACAGTCTGACATGAACTATGAAGTTTCTGGCCTTCCTATACATGAATGTTATTTCTGGACTAAGCAAAGTTACAGACTTCTAGTTATGAAGCAGATGGATGTTCAAATGTGCACCCGTTGTAGTTTGAATTTTCATTATACAGGTGCACGCACAGTATTTGCTACTTTTATAAAAGGGAGCTGTTTTTAGCAGGTGTTATGTTAAAGTTATTACTTCCCAATATAGGTAAACAGCCCTGGATTTTCTTCCCGAAATTCCCACAGCATGCAGCCACAACAGATGAATGCACGTGGAAATTAAACTTACAGGAACGTGGCTTGACACAAGCTTCAAGGATCATTCTTTCTATCTGATCTCATTGTGTCACTGGATTGGTTAGTGGCATAGAAAGAAGCAATGTGCATGAAAGGCCGGTTTCATACTAAGCTTTATTGATACTGCTATCTTTGTAGATGTGTTTAATTTAAGCAAGAGGAAATGACACCAGATCCTGTACAGCAAAGAAAGCAAACAGGGTTTAGAAGCCATTTTTTTTTTTCTAGAAAATATTCTCTATATAAAAACACAAGGCCGAATGGGGAAGTGGAAATTACAGATATTTAATAGATTTAAGAGTGTCTAAAAATGCTATAAACAACATTAAGATAAGGTAAATAAAACTTAAGAAATACCTCAAATGATGATAGAGATATATTAACAAAAAAAAAAAAAAAAAAAAGGAAAACAGAAACCCAAACAGAGATGGAATTAGCAGATAATATCCAAGAGGCTCGTAAAATATATTCAAAAGCAGGCTATTAAAAAAGCCATTTCAGAGGTGTTTAGAAATACACTTAGCCCAGTATAGACAAGGGCTACAGGAAGAGGAAATAGATGTTGAATTGAGTAATTTAACAGGATGCTGGATGGGCCAGGTGCACATGGTATTTGGTATTCAAGCCTCTCCCCAGAATCACTGCTGAAATCCACCAAATGAAATCTTTTACCCTGACCATGACATTTCTCCTTTTGATTACCAAACAAGTCATTTAGAATGATGAGATATTGTGAATAAATGTGCAATTAGATATAACAAATCTAGGCAATGAGGCCTGAACATCTAAAAACCATTATATTAATCGATTCCTTGCCCAAAACCATCTCTTGAATTAAATTGCACATAAGAAATATTGACCATGCAAACAGTTCTCCACTAAATGAAATCTCAAACCATTCTGGTGCTTACAAACCACTGTTGTTTTGATCCTACAATCTCACTGTGTGAGGACAAATTTAGATCATTTATCCATAGCTCTGCTTATATTTAATTGGGATAGCTTGAGCCTTGGGAAAACTGAAGACAGGAAAAAATTTATAGTTGAACTTCCTTTATGGAGAATACTAACCATCATTTGTATTAGTTCTGACAAATATATTTAAGTTGCAATGCTTAGAGTAAATGTGTTCAAAAAAAGATGTTGCATACTGAAGAATAGGTTCTTCACTAGCCAG